>JAHLSL010013749.1:1199590-1235871 GCA_025920805.1 Petroica traversi
AATAATAATAATAATAATAATAATAATAATAATAATAATAATAATAATAATAATAATCCTTCTTCCCCTTCAGAAAAAAACCAAAACACCCATTACATTAAGGAGCAAATGTTACTTTTTACAAACAGAAAGCTTCAGATGTTGAAATATCCAAAGTATCCAAACACACAAATGAGAAACTTGCAACATTGAAATTACTGAAACTAACCATGAAATTTCAGGAATTCCCATGGCAAACTTTCAACCATTGTGAAAGTGGCTTGCATCCATCTGCATCTGTGCAGTTAGAGAGCTCTGATTTTTCTAGCCCCTCCAAATAGGAGACTGTGAAGTATCTTCTTTACTGTAAAAGCACTAAGCTTAAATTTTTCAATTTTCAATTTTTCAAATTTTCAGCTCAAAAGTGAAGGAGAGCTTTTTCCAAGTCATAGACCTGAGCTGTGATTGTGCCTGAAAACACACTAACTGGAGAATAGGTACTTACCACTCCCTGCAAATCACAGTCCTTTTCAAAATCTTAAACTTGGCACTGAAAATGTCCTGAACACAAAATACTTCTGAAAAGCACAGGCAGCTCTGAGTTTTGAGTAAGACAAAAGACTTACTCCACTCCCAGCTCAGGCCTGCTACTGACCAACACCATCCTGGAGACAAATTAGTTGCTTCTTTTTCGTCCTCTCTTCCACCCCACCCCACGTTTTATTTTCCTTTAATGAATAAAAATTTGTATATTTTCCCTGTACGGTTTTCTGTATTTCTAAGATGCCCAAAACATGCACAGTGGGTCTAAATAGTGCTTCTTCAACTGGAAGTCTCAGAAATGTAAGTACTGCTATACAATGTCATTAGCATAGTTCTAAAAGCGGGATAGGCAAAAGAATCCTAACTCAGCTGAGGATCACTGAACAAAATAAACCTTGATCCTGAGATACAGTTCCATATGGCAAAATCCCTGGGGATATCTTTAAAGTCCTGATTTGGGGACTGAGTGAATGTGGCTTAAAGGACTGTCTTGGAGCTCTGAGCAGCCTGTAGTAGAATATAATGCAGATGCTCACTCCACTTTCTGCTTCCTCAAAACTGCAGCCAGCTGCTTTGTGAGGCTGCTTTGGAAGCCTGGCACTTACCCCCTGGGCTGTAGGCTCTGCTTCTGGCCTGGAGAATATCCACACAGGAGCAAAAGGACCCAGGAAAAGTCCCAAAATGGTGCTATTGTCCTTTCTCTTTCTCTCTTTCTCATGCATGCTTTTATTTTCTAGCAGCAGCAACAGTCTTATAATGCAGCTAAGCTGTTTCATCAGAAGATTATATGAAGGTGTAGGAATATAAGAGGAAGGAACAATCTTGACTTGTTGGGATCTTTTGCCTAAAAACCTGTAATGTTGGCCTCCTTCAAGTTTCTTGACAATTTTGCTGTTCTGTAGGTTTGGTATAGCTGGCACTGTGAACGTGACGGGTGATGAGGTGAAGAAGCTGGATGTATTATCCAACTCCCTGGTGATTAATATGCTCCAGTCCTCCTACAGCACCTGCGTCCTGGTCACAGAGGAGAACAAGGAGGCCATCATCACCCCGAAAGACAAGCGGGTCTGTGCAGCTCCTGCCTTCGGGGGGTTGTCGGCTCAGGCAGCAGCAGGTGGCACTCTTGCTTCAAGTAGGAGACCTGGCCCTGGCCCCCAAACCCAGCCTTCCCGGGGGAATTCAGAAAAATTGCCCCGTTTCTGCCTTGTTTTGATTAATAACGGTAGTGGGTGGCATGATTTCAACAGCTAAAAGAGATGTGGAGAGTAAAATTATTGTTAAAGTTTTGTGAAGGGGGAAGACTCATTATTTTTAAGCTTGTTAACACATCCCAAATCCCAGGTGTAAGTGTACTGTTACATTCCCTGACCACCGGTGGTGGATGGTTTTGGATTACATTAGTATTTAGCAAGATAAAATGAGATGAGAGGCCGGCAGAACGGAGTTTTATGTTACATTTCCAAAGGAAACACCTGACTGATTCATCAGGCTTCCCCCAGGAGGGGATCGTGTTACAGCGAGTTACTGTTCGCGCTGATGTAACCAGCCCTTTCCGGAAGATTTTTTTTTTTCTTTCTGCCTTACCCTCAAACCTTACAACACAGCGAAATGCTTTCATTCGCAGCAAAAAGCAGCAAAGTAAAACGTATTTATTCGAGGAAGATACTTGCTTCCAGGATGAGTCGCTCCTTTGGCTTTTAAACGATTTTTTGCAGCGCTTGGCAGCAGAGGGCTGCTCCTCTCCCACCTCTTTGTGCTGTCTGAGCAGAACTCGTCCTCTCCAATTTCTCTGGCAGGCCCTTGGGGAGTCAGGGCCAGCTGGGTCAGCAGTGCAGCCTTCTCTGGCGATCTGCGTCAGGCACGCTCGGAGGCCTAAATGCAGACAGAAAAACATGGGAGTTTTCCAGTAAAAGGAAATAATGATGCGAAACAGCATACGGTTTAATGCTTCCCTTGCCGCTTCTGTTTTAGGGTAAATATGTGGTGTGCTTTGACCCCCTCGATGGTTCATCCAATATAGACTGCTTGGCACCGATAGGAACAATATTTGCTATCTACAAAAAGGTAAGAGGATGAGCAAGTCACACATGGCACCATTCACTTGGTGAAAGCAAAATATCTTGGGTTAATCTCCTTGCCTAGCTTCTTTCCGAGGTCCTTTAGGTGTCTCTGGGCAAAAGGGAGCCTTAGAAAGAGTAGACGAACACTTGTTATTCACGTGTACTAAAATGCTTCCTTGAATTCACAGGAAGGGGACACCCTGGCCCTGGAAATTTTTAGGTGGCAGCTCTTCGTTCCTCCCCACGCTCAGCTGCAGCGATCTCGCCCCCAGGGCAGCTGGCTAGCTCCTGACTCAGCCTTGGGGGGCCCAGGGACAGAATCTGTGCCCCTGGACTCGCTCTGCTGGGCTGGCAGCCCAGGGCCGTGCCCAGCTCCGGCTGCTGTGCCTGTCACGGGTGGCACTTGGGAAGCGTGGAAGCGCTGGGGGCTGGAGGAGGGAATCACCTGGGGCCCCTGCAGCAGGTCTGCTCCCGTGGAGCGGCGCAGAGCAGCAGCTGTGCAGCTCATTACGGTGATAATAGTTACAGTCATGCCAAGTCTTGTGATTTGTTTGCTAATCTCCCAGCAGTTGGCGTTTTTTCCAAAGCCTGAGCTCACGGTCATATGACTGTGGGAGACCCTCAGCAGCAGCTATTGTGAAATAACAGTTTACAGTACTTGTGACTTCAAAGAAGTCTTTGCAGATGCAGATGCTACACTGCAGGCAGAGTTTTTTAAGTCTCTCTCACCTTTTAGCTCATGACTTTCAGCTGGCTGGTCCGTGGCTTTTACTTTTCTTGTAGGTAATGCAATAGCCATCACTGTTGAGAATATGCATCTACTAGTGAATCAAATTGTTATGGCACAATCTCAGGAGGGTTGTGGCACAAACCAAGCCCTGGAATTTGGCTGTCCACACTGTTAATGGTTCGTGCAAACCCACACCACAGATGCCATGCAGGCCAGATAACACTGAGATGGTGCCTGGGTATGATTTTAGAAACAGCATTCCCAGGACTACCTCTAGTACCATGAGGTATCTTGCTTTTCACAGGGAAAAGAGCTTATCTGTGTTGATGAAATCTGTGAAATGTGCTCTCATGTCAAGCAGAGGGCCCCCCACCCTTTTCAGTTATCTCTCTAAAGATACCCTAAATGACAACAGCAGCTCCCAATATTTGCAGTAGGCAGTAGCTGCATTGTCCTTTGAAATTATTAAATAAGAAGTGCTTTATTGATTGTTGCTAAAAGAATGAAAGTGAGATGTTTATTCCAGTGGATAAGTATCACTTGAAAAAGAAAACATAATTTCTGGCCATTTAAGATTAATGAATAACATTTTTGAAAAGACAGAACAATTGTGATTCCAAAGGATTAACCTTATCACCTATCAATTCTGAGACAAGCTCTTGACTGATTTTCTTACCATGTCTCACCCTAGCTTCATTTCCAAAGGCACACTTTCCAGGCCAGAAACATTTGGCTAATTTTAGAAAAAAAAAAAGAAAAAAAACCCAAAAACGAACAAAAAGCTCCCAGATAATAAGCACTCTTATAGAAAGGTTTGACCAGGACAATACATTTCAATCTTGATTGTTCCCAATATAGAGCCTCCACCACAGTGGGGGGGACCATTGCCTCGTGTGAGAAAAGCACTCTATCAGTTTCTTAGAAAAACCCACGAGAAAGTAAATACTATCTCAGCTTTATTTAATTTTCCACCTGGCCTTTGCTTTCTGAGACCAGGGTGATGCTATTGAAAATCAGAAACACCAGAAAAGTGGGGCTGAGGGAGGAGCCTTGCAGAATCAGCAGGGGATTGGACCTTGACAGCTGCTGCCACTGAGGGGCTCTCAGCTGCCAAAGTGCCAGGATGTGGTGACAATTAATACTTTTTTTTTGGGCTCTTCCCGGGTTTTCATGCCACTGAGCTGAATCTACAATCCTTAACTCATCCTCCACAAATTTGCTATAAAACTCTCTTGCCTTGTTTCACTCCAGATTTAATTTGTAACTTTACCCAATGCCTTGATTATTTTATTTGCTAACCCTTCATTGTCATGAGGACAATGTCCTGTCCTTCATGTGGTCCCTGACAGAGAAGGTGTAAGAATTCAGTATAAACACAAAGGCTACCATGAAACCCATGAGACAAATGGAGACCTGGAAAACAAGTAGTTTTTGTGCTGCTCCTAGTGCTGATGAGAATTCCCTCATGTGATGTCAGGCAAATAACAAACACAAAAAATTTCAAACCCATGTATCACCTGAGGGTGCCCCTACAGCCAAACTCTGCAAACCTTGTTTCATCAGCCTCACAGCAATAATGAGTCACAGAGTCACTGTAACTCGATATTTGCAGTCCATCTATCTATTTTATTGCTTTGCATGAAGACTTCTAAAGGTATTTCACTATTACCATCATAGTCAAAATAAAATGGACAGAAAATCCATCTGTGCACCAGAAAGAAGAGTGTACTGACCAGCTTAATTCCTGGTTTGTTTAACAATACATAGTTTGGCAGGACAAAACTCTTGCAGTCCTAACTATGAAGTATCAGATTATCTTTTTTCACATTCTAACTAGCTCTGCAAAGTGTTTGTTTCAAATTTTTCTCTTTCTTTTTGGAAGCTAGCTCTTGGAAACACAGTTGAGAATAAGGATGAAAAAACAAGTGAATTCAGACCAACTGCCTGTACCTTGAGGGAAGAGTTCCTCTGTTTCTTTCGGAATAGTCCACAAATATATAGTTTCTCAACCATATTAACATTAAAAGTGCATTTAGGAAATAGGACTGAAAAGCTCATCTCAGAAAAAAAATGTTAAAACCATATAATATATAACCAGAAGTTATAGATAATGTATATATACCATATTCTAGAATACAAACCACTTAACTCTATACAGAAATATTTTTTCTTTAATGAGAGCAGCATACAAAAAAACTATGACAACTGTAATATATTTGAAAATAACTGTGCAAATACATGTTTAATTCTGCATTTGATGTTGCAAATAATTAGTCTGCTATAGACAACCATTGCTTTTGATGGTGAGATGTATGAGCCACAGGAATATATTTTGAAAGAGATGATGGTATGCAGGCCATAATAGTTGGTACTGTAAGGATTGTTTCATAAAGTGTTAGCTACTATTAGTCAATATTCAAAGCTCTGAAATATGCAAAAAATAGTTTAAACTAGTCTTCTTTATCTGCATTATAACCTCTTAAAATAAGCAGCTTGACATAATTTCAAAGGACTGAGTACCACATATATTTGCACATGCTATATTTCAGCTCCCATGAAGAGCTTGTTGTCAACTGGATTTTTTTTTATTTACACAGAACAACTTGGAAAAATAACAATAAAAATATTTGAGCAAAATACAATGAAAAACTGTAAGGGAAGTAACAAAAGTAACAAAGTTTTTCAGCTGAAAATGGAAACATTTTGATGTGAAATTACTGCCTTCATGTACCAAGAAAGGTGTTGTTTTTGTGTCCCACATCTCAGTCTTTCTTAAGATGACATACAACAATGACTGGTGACACCTTGCTAGGACCCTGATGGGCAAATATTTTATTTTCTACTCAAGACAATCTTAATAGAATTTAATTTTTTTTAAACAAGATATTCAGAGCTAGACCCACTGTTTCTATTTAGCTGCTACTCAATCTAAATAAGTCTGTGCAATCACTGAGAAGCTGTCCGAGTTTGCAACAATAAAATTGTCCAAGCTATTGCCTGAAGAAAGGGGGGTTTCTCATTTCAATTCCCCATGGACCATGACCAAAACTCCCATACAAGATCCCCCACAACTGATGAACTTTGAAGTAATCCTTGAAGTAATGCTCTGAACTGATATCAAGCACTCCCTGCCCATTTTGTAGTAGCAGGAGGTGAAGGCTGGAACCAGCCCTCCCAAGGACTGCTGGCTGTCCTCCTCACCTACCCCACCAGACAAACTCCTGTAAGCTGTGGCTGAGGCACACTCCTAGAACTGGCTGGAAATATTTGCATCATGTCTGCCTAGGCTTTTGTTGTTCCGTGATAACCAAAGTGCCAAATCAAAATACGAGTGTCAGAAATTGATTAAAAGCATGAAGTAAAATGTCACCTGAATGCTCTGTGTAGAGTTATATATGCACACTTGCATACATGCACAGTTTACATAGTCAAATTCATTTATTATTTTGTATAAAATATGATGAACATTTGTATATAACAGATGAACATTTATATCCCTTCAGTTATGCATCTCTTCACTTTTTTTTTCCTCTTCACAAGTTTGTGGAGACCAATGCACAAACTTGGTTCCGTCTAGTGTCCATATACCCTCTTATTCTGTACTGTGGAAGCATTTTGTCTGTAATTTTAATTACAGCATTTGTCTCTTCGTTTTTCCCTCTGAGGGGTGTCAGTGTGATAGCTTATATTACATTTACAGAAAACTGGTACCTCTGCTCTGTCTCAGATTTCTGATGATCCTCAGTTAATAGCTGGGGTTATAATGCTAAGGGATCAGCTTTGAGGCAGGTATCATTTTGATTGTGTGACAGTGATTGTATAAAATAACCAACTCCCAATAGCCTGTCCCAACATGTACATGTACCTGCGCCAAACTTGCCCTGAATGATGGTGGAGGAACAATCTCTGTTTCTGTTGTTTCAAAGGCCTGCATAGACAGAAAAAGGAAATGTCACAGGTTATTACTGATATGTTGTTTTTGTTCTTCATTATCAGAATTTAACCTTTGTCCCAATGGTAATTTTTTCCTCAGGAAACAGATGATGAGCCCTCTGAAAAAGATGCTTTACAGCCCGGACGCAGGATTGTGGCTGCAGGCTATGCCCTGTATGGCAGTGCCACGCTGGTTGCCCTCTCCACAGGGCAAGGAGTGGACTGCTTCATGCTTGATCCGGTACAGTCATGGTGTAAATCACACTGCCACTACCTTTTAGAGCTTTCTGGGCTTGGTTTTACTTATTTTTGTTAATCCTTGTCTCTCTAATCTAGCCACTTTATGCAATCCTTTTTTTCATGTCCTGCAGCATCCCACCTTCTTTTTTTACAAGTATTTACTAATATATGAGCATGTTGGTTGCACTACTTGCTTGTTTTTTTCCTACTCAGTAAAAGTAACATTAAGTTAAATTCTAGTTGAGTGTTTGAAACTCTCTTCATTCAAACCAACACTTAAAAAAATTTAATCTGTACAGCATATTTGTCTTTATTTAAAGGAATCGCTGTTTATTTTATTCTTGATTTTTCTGTCCAAATAAGAACATCAGCATGTTCACTGTTTAGCCTGAGGCAAGGAACATTTTTTTGACAGCTCAAGGCAAGTGGTGTTTCGTTTTCTCAGTGTACTACAGTTTTATGGTGTCACCTAAGGTACATATCCAAAAATTTGCAAAAGCAGAACAATGCCTGTACAACTGGACATGTGCCACTCTTCAGTGCCCAGTAACACAATGAGTGTTACTGTAAGAATGCTGGAAGATCATTAATTTTTAAAACCAGAATTATATATCAGGAATAACATGGTATTCTTTTCTATGTTTTTGTTTTGTTTTTTGTAAATAAAAGGATAAATTATAACCAAAACCTCTTGTAACATTTGTAAATAGTCTCATTCCAAGAGGAAAGAACTGGGAGATTAACTGCTCTACTTGAAACAGAGAACAAGAAGGTGGAAGTTGAAATCAAACTGCAGACAGCAGCACATGGGAGTAGCTGACCACATTCACTTTCAGATATTTAGACAAGACAGCCAAAAGGAATTAAAAAATCAGAAGACAGTGTAATTTCTTAATTTGCAACCTTATGATTTGAAGTAAAAGATTCACGATCCATCTGCTTTCAGGGCTGATTGGTGTTCTTTTGATGCTCTATTCCAATTAGGTTTTGTTTGTAGTACTAATATGACAAGTTGTCATTAATTTAATGCAAGTTCTCTTCTTTCTGCTCTTTTTGAAATACCAGACTGGTGCAGAAAGGATCGAGCTGTGCTAGCATTTCTGCCATCTCTAGTGTGACAACTGTTACAGAAAGTCAACAAAATTTTCTGCTGCCTGCTAATACCTCATTTATCCTGTCCTGTAGGGTCTTGGTGAATTTATTTTGGTGGACAGAGATGTTAAAATCAAGAAGAAGGGGAAGGTATACAGTCTCAATGAAGGTTATGCGAAGTATTTTGATCCTGCAATGACAGAATATTTGCAAAAGAAGAAATTCCCTGAGGTAAGAAAATATTAGCACTGTACCCAATGTACCGTGCACTGGCAAGCACTGCATTCCATGCAGTCCTGGCTGATGGAAAAGGATTTGAAGGTCTTCCTGAGTTCAGACCCCTGTAACCCTTTCATAACAGCTGGACCATTTTGGATATGCATTTAATGGAGCTTTTTTTTTATTTGTATCCTGGCATCTTGTAGAGTTTAGACTTTGGTAAATAAAATCATAGCTTGTTTGTGTGAATGGAAATCTGCTGAAGAACTGGATCTTTCAACAAAGCTCTGGGAATGCACATGCCAAATTTGGGGATACCCTCATCTTCTAGCTTTATCTGAATATGCAGTTCAGTCATATGTGCAGCTGGGCATTTAGGGGTAGATTCCATGTACGGCCCAGAAAGTGTTTGCAGGAATCTGGGTGGCATCACCTTCTCCTTTCTGTACCTTCTTGCGTCTGAAACATGCAGTATCATTCTTGCACGACCTAGTTGCATCATATGGAGCATGAAACAACCTATAGGCTGGGGAGAAAACCTTAACAAATGGTGTATTTGGTCTTTAAAATAGAGACATCCCATGTCTGCTGAACTTGCTTGGAAAAATACAGTTTGTATTAACTTATCAATGCTAGGAGGACAGAACACAAGGCCTCCATTTGGAAAGCTGTAACCTCTCGGGAAGCTGTAAGCTCTCTGGAAATTGTGGCTATGTGAAGAATAATTCATAATGAAATATGGTGATGTGGGTCAACTCAGGACTTAATCTGGCCAGGAAATCGGTTTTAAAGCTCTTCCTAATAAAAAAAAATCAGATTATTTTTAAGCTATTAGTTGACAAAAACACTTGTAATATGGTTTGTGTTAAATAGCGGATCCAGTAAAAACCTCAGGATGTTGTACAAGGGAAATATAATGAATAAGCATTTAAACTATAGTCCTGTGATAATCTCCTCCTTCTGAGCTAAAAAATCTGGATTTACCACATCAGCTGTAGCTGGAAGACTACTGACTATCAAACACTCCTTTACATATTACCCAGATTGTAGTTACAGAGAGTGTCACATCACAGCATTCTAAATATATTGACTTTGAATATTTGAGGTTATTTTGAGACTTCAAAGTCTGCATTCAGTTCAGCTGTGAGAGAAGCAGAAGCCCAGGACACAACTTTCATACTTCCTGAAACCTAATCCAGCTGGGAAAGTGAAAGACACCTGTACTTCTCATTCTGCTTACATTATGCCAGGCTATATATTTAGTATAATGTACTAGGACTGTATTTATTAATTTGTGCTTTTGCAAAAAAGTGGAACTCTTAGACAAATGCATCAACCCCAGGCAACTAGGAAAAGACTGAAGCGATTTCAAAGTCAGTGGAAAACCTAGTCAGAGTTATTTCACCACAAGATCAGTGAGGACAGCCCTATCATGTGATTCACTAAACCCTTAAGTTAGGACATTCTGGAAAAAACTTATTTGCAAACACTGTTTTATCTCAAATTTGTACATAATCAGATGAAAACCTATTGAAACTGTTGGTCTAATGCAACAGAAGTTGGCAGATTTTTTTGTTGCTTTAAAACAACAGCACAGAAATGTGTGGGTTATTTGGGGCACAGGAAATCTTCTCAGCTGTGCTGAACAAGCACATTTTTTGCTGCCCTGAGATGTACAGTTTTCTTCATGAGAAGGGCTGAGGCACAAATGTCATGGCCACAAAGCACAGGGAAGAGTTCAGCCCATCTGAAGCTTGTTATGAACCTGAGTTTTGGAAACAGCATAATTCAGTTTCTCGATTTGAAAAGGACATTAAATTTGCATTGTGGGGAGGACTAGAGAGAAAAGGTTTTTCCATTTCTCCGTAGAATGAAATGAGCTTCCTGGCCTCATCTGTAACCCTACCCAGCTACAGCCACACTGATGATGTTCCTGCCTTCCCTACAGGAGGCAGCTGGAGATTTTCACAGCTTCAGTCTTTGTCCCCTTCTCTCCAGCATGCAGCAGGGTTGTGAGGGTGTCTGCTGGATATCCCCTGCCTGTGACTTGAGGAGGAACTGATGTGTGGGCATGGAGGAACACCTTCTTATTTGGGCAGATCATTCACCCTATATTCTTCTGGCCACTAGAAGCCAAGATACTAGGCATCAGTTTTAGCTATTTGTCACTTTTTTGCCTTTTTCTTCCTTTGAACTTACCTCTGTTAATTCCTTTCTGTAGTTCTTGGTCAACATGTTGATCAGATGACTCTCTGACATTGCCACAAGAAAATGAAAATTTAAAAATAAAACAGGCAAAGAAAAACAGAATGATGTCCACAACACATCCTATGTTCTGTATCATTGGCATTGGCAAACAAAACACTAAAAATCAACTATTTATGAATAGAAGAGAGATTTCCCCTTACTACCTAACAGCAGTGTACCAGATCTGAGAGTTTGGACTACTAAGCCACATTGACCCTCAGAGTTTCTTGTGGATTACCATTTACCTAAGGCATCAATTCTGAATAAAAAGCACTAGGAAAATGCTGATATTCTTCACGCCAGACCTAAGCCTCCTGCTACTATCATGAAGTGAGACATGTTTGTCTAACCACATCTCTTCTGATATGAAAGAGCCAGAAACTGTCTCTGTACAGATTTTAGTATAATTCCTCCCAAAATTGGTTCTTCTTCCCATAATGGCTGCAAGGCCATAGCTTCTCTCTGGCACTGGTTCAGCCATGGTAGAGTTTGAAAAGCCCTTGTCACACTTTGCTAGGACATCTATTTTTATCTTTGCTTCCTACAGTCAGGCACAAGAAAAGTTGAGTCTCATCACAGCTTGCTGATGATGAGAGCTATGCCACTGAGACTCTTTGGTAAAGGATTTGTCTCAGCAATGCCATTAAAAACTTGCCAGCAACAGCACATTTCTGTAGAACTCTCCACCTGCCAAGTTTTGTCCGAGTGAGACAAAAAAGCTAGTAAAACCACTATTCTTTTGTCACCATGACTATATGTGGAGTAAGGGATGCAGGGGGTTGCTGTTGTTGTCTGTAGAAAAGATTTTTTTGCCCCCCTCCCTAGTCATCATATTTATATAAGAAAAACCTGGTCTTGTTCTGCTGTAGAAGAAAAGGGCTGTCAGAAATCAATAGAATAAAGAAATGAAAACTTGACTTCTATCAGATTGTGAAGAAAAAAATCACAGGACCTGTCTCATATGCGTCATTATTGTTCATTTGCATCAAGCAAAAAAAAAAAAATCAGCAGAAGAGGTAAAATGAGAAGCAGCACCAAGTTTACTCAAACACCATGGATGCTGACTAGGGAACATGAAGGTTCTCCAACTCTTTCATTGGCCTCAACTGAACAATCAGAAGTGTTTATTGAGCAAACACAGGGCTTGGCATTACTGAGGACTTGGGATGAACCTGTCTAGCATTCATGCTCTATTACTTTGTTTGAGAAGAATGCCTGGGCAATATGCCAACAAGCATGCAACATCTATTAACTTTCTCATCTGTAAAAAAATTGCGTGAGCAACAAAACTGGAGAAACAAGAAACAGTATTTCATTAACTAAAAGAAGTATTTATTCTTCCCATGCAGACAGCTGCATGCTAAGGGAAGTGAAAGTTTTATTTAAGTATGTGGTTCAAGTGATAACCTTCTCAGAATGGAGGAGTTTATCTTCTCTATTTTCCTCAGCTTTGTGTCTCTAGCAGGTATCTATCCGGGTAAGAAACAACTAAAATTGTCAGTGGCATCTCATGAGCTTAGAGTATCTGAGTTGGAAGGGAACCCGCAGAACATCCTTAGCATAACACTCTCCATGTACACACAAATGATGTAAAAAATTTGCATGTGAATAGGAAATACAGTCAGATGATGTGTACACAGGTGGCCCAGCTGTGCAGCTCATGGTCACTAAATTGTATACTTGTGGTTTCCAGACTCCTTGTTTGAAAGTGTCATAGAAGCAATCCTCAGCAGTCTGGTTCAGGGCTGCATGTTAATATATTATGGCTTTTCTTAGTGTTCAACAAACTGTTCTTAAGACTCGGTTCATTATCTTGCAAAACCACAAAAGAGAGTTCTTCTTTTGATTGTATTTTCAAAGGCAATTTGAGACCATAATCATATATTTCCCAGACTTTAACTGAAAACAAGCCGTTGTCTCTCTTTCATACCTCTTGAAGTGCTTGCTTTTTCCCAATGTCAGATTTTTACGATTGCAAAGTCACAAATACAAACAGCTGTGAGATAGAGAAGCTATCATTTGAAGCCTAAATATGAAATTATTTGAGCATAAGCCATGAAAAACAAGGAAGCAAATACTTTAAAATTTGTTCACTTTTTCCTGCAGTTAATATGACCTGATTTAAACAAAACTAAATGTAAAAGCTCTAGGCTGTGTCTTATCCATCATGTTTTTCATAATTTACATTGTTTTCTTCTGAATTTTTCATAGTTCTCCTAATGTGTACAACAAGAATAATGAAAACCAACATATCTACAGTTGAACAAGGGTTATTACATAGCCTGAAATAGATCTCTTTTCCAGTTTTATTATCAATTATATCAAAAATCCAAGTCTTATGTTTAGCAGCATAGGACTTAACTTCCCATTGCTTTATAATGTGTAATTTAATGAGAATGTTTTTCCATTTTAAAATAGAGTAATTATCAAAATTTCACTGTTGCATTGAACAATTTGAAAAGGTGTTCTCAAAATAGAATTATGTTTTTCTCTATTTTCCTTCCAGTTGTGGACTTTTTTCCCCTAGCCAACTTATGATTTTGCTGGGAAAGGTGACTAACTTGTGGTATCTGAAGGTCTTGGAACTGGCATTGCTGAACAAGTCCTCTCTGTATTTTTCTAGATCTAGTATCAATACAGGATGAGCTTTGAAGAAAGTGCTATGATCTTTTATTAAAAAACTGACCCAGACAGGAAAAAAAAATGCTAAGATCTTTTCAGACTTTTAGCATTTTAATAGAAAAACATATATGTGTATTAAATGCACAAGCAGTTCAATCTCTAGTAATATTCTGGGAAGATGAAAATTCCTCCTCAGCTTTATTGAAGATAGATTGAGAGATATGAAAAGACCAGCAGAATTCTTCTCTTTAAAAGATTTCTTTCAGTTTATATCTGTATTTTGCATTTCCCCTTCATAAAGTATGGTGATATGTCACTCCATTTCTTGAGAGGAGCTTATTTGGTCTGTATGTACTTCTATTTATTCAAGACATCTTAATTGTCTTCTGTATTTCCTACCTAAGCATTTTTATGACAAGCAGAACTGACACTCTGACATGATACTTCCTTGATTGCTCTTGCTAAAATGACCTGTCCTTCAGCAATATCAGTTTCTAAGCTGAGAGCAAGGAAAATTACATTTATTAATAAATTGCTATCTCCCAGACTAAGCCGCAGAATGAATGCTATGACCAGTTTCACCACTTGGCAAATAAACCAGAGGGTAAAAGTTAGAGTACTCTTGGAACCATCTGGACATGTAGTGGAGTGACATCCCTCCTCATGCTCTGGCTTAGGATTCAGTGAAAGCTCAAAAATCAAATGAGTGCCTTGTTCTGATAAGGTGAAGAAGTTTTCAGTCCCTTGGTTTTTCACAGGCTGGGATTTGATTCCAAATTGTGCCCTCAAATTACAGGCACTCTGGTTTGCATACTGTGAATGCAACTCTTTAAAACACTTCTCTTTGAACCCTGCTGACAATCATATCTTACAAAAGGCTGAGCTTAGGAGTGATTTCAGAATTTGCAATTTCCCTAAGCAGCCATTGATTTCAGCAGCTTTGATTCCTGTTTCATACCAAAATTACATTTTGCCATGCTGCAAGCTTTCTAGACTGGTAAATATAATGTTTTCCCCTGTGTTTTTCAGGATGGAAGTTCCCCCTATGGTGCCAGGTATGTGGGCTCTATGGTAGCTGATGTTCACCGTACACTGATGTATGGTGGGATCTTCATGTATCCTGCTAATCAGAAGAGTCCTAAAGGAAAGGTATATAATTTTAATTCCTTTCTGGTGAGCTTAGCCAACCTAGTATCTCTGGTATTACCTGAGCAACCAAGGACTTAATTAGTTTTTATAAAGATAGTATTTCAGCTCCATAGAAACCCATTGAGACACCTGTGCATAGCCAGCTGATACAGCACAGATCAAGGAAATCTTCTGCACTTTGAATTGGGAGCTAGAGTTATTCCACCAGCCTGTTGGATTCACTGAGCCCCAGAAAGGGTTTTGTCCAATGCTAGCAAAAAAGGTTTTCCTGACTTATGTTTCCAAAGGGCACTGAGCTTATGCACCAGCTCTGCAAACTCAGACTTCTACTATCTGATCAAAAAAGGTGATTACAGTGGAAGGTGGGTTTCATGCATGCTGAGATCAGTATTTTAGGAAAATATGACTTCCCTTTTGTACACCTGTACAAAATGCACCATGACAATGCAGTGCAAGTGCTGCGCAGTCAGACTTTGAAACTGATGGGCCATGGACCATTGTCAACCTCAACTTCTTTCCTGCAGCACCTGACACCCTTATTATCAGCTTTCTAAACAAATATGTTTTAAGAGACCTAGTCATACAGCTGATCTGTGGACCAGCAGTAACCTGCAGGTCATCCTTAGGAAATGGCTGGCTCCGTCCATAATAGATTGGACATGGTGTCTGACTCCAAGAACAAATTCTTTCCTGATCTAAACCATAATTAAAACCTTCTATTAAAATGTTTTTGCATCCATGGCTGGTATGTGGAGGAATCAGCCCCATCTCCCATACTGGTCTAAGAGTATCCTAATGTCTACAGCTCTTAGGGAGAGAGGACTACTGGTTCCATCACTGTGAGTTTGAATTTACCAAAATACCAGCAGATCCAAATGGTCTTCAGAGCAAAAACAGGAAAATAATTATCTTCAACATACACAACCAAAAATGTCTGCATGTTTGTCCAGGCAAAAATTTTTAAATTTTTGAATCAGCATCACATGGAAAATAATCCCCAAAACACCACCCCAAAAAGTCATCACTCAATAATGTTGATCTGTTTGTACATACAGAAAGGGATAAAAAAGGAATTTGCTGGGTGTGAAAAAAGTGGGTTTGCTGACTGGCCTCTTCAAATTAAACTTTTTGTTTTGAAATCTATGTTAAACCATTGTTCAAAAGGGAGAATGAGAAACAGGACAAAAGAACAAAGGAACAATGTACTTACATAACTTTATAGAAATAAAGGTTTCTGCAGGAGTGAGCCCACATTTATTATTGGATTGCTATGGCTTGCACTGTCACAATAAAGAGAGTAATGGAAGAAGCAAAACATATTACAATTAAAAATAAGTTTTCTTTCTGCCTCAGAATGCAGGTGTGTTTAGTTCTTTTTATATATATCTTTTCTTATTGGAGAAATGATACTGTTGTGGCAAGTGCCATGATCATCTTTCCCCTGAAAGATGGTCTATGCATGTGGTTACAGAGCTAAAAAAAAAAATCAAATGTCACTGGAATTGATCAAAAAGAGCAAACACAAATGACATGAATGTAGGCCCTAGCATATACAGATCCTTCTTTAAGTTAAAGAAAGCAAACTAAATGCTCAATAAACACTACAGGATGAGACAACAAATAAATCCTCTTCTCAAATTATATATTTTGAATAGCAATTTTTATAAACTTAAGGTTTATAGTTCTCTGTCAGGTGAAAATTCTAAACCTATCTGAAGACAGAGCCCATCTGAGGACCCCAAAGTGCAATTGCACTGCTACCTGAAGAAAAACTGCATTCCTCAAGTTCTATAGTCACAGCTTAGCAACAAGAAACTTGAAATGTGGTTTTTGCATGGTGAGACCACTGCTGTTTACTGGCTCATGATCTTCCAGAACTGGGCCAAGCACTAGGAAAAGTGAAAGGTATTGGTCATATGTTGCCTCAGAGATGGAGTACCAGATGTAGCACTTCAGTGGGTTTTAAAGAAAAGAAAGATAGTACTATGGTGCTATTCAAGTTTGTGGTATATAATGGTTTTATTGCAGTGTTCTAAAGTCCTGTGTTCAGCCTATTTCTCTGTCTCTATATACGGTAGCATTCTGTCACACTTCTTTTTCCCTAGAAAACATTCCCTCTTTTGAAGGGTTCTTTAAACACAATATGTGCTAATATTGTTGTGCATGAACACTTCATAGATAAAACAACAGAAATAATATTTGTTCAGAACTAACCAGCTATCATTGATGTTCATTTAAACACAGAAACTTTTGGCATATGTCCTAAATAAGTTTGCATTCCACCAGAACACACTCACTCCAAGAGGTAACATTTAAAAAAAATGTAAACAGATATCAGGGTCCAAACCAAAAGGGAAATTCTGCTTTTAGTAAAAAACTGCAGCTCCTTCTGAAGCCATTTTCTGGATAAGTTCAGGCCATTAGTATCTATCTACATTTCTGAAGAGAAGCAATAAAATCCTGAAATTAGAAACCGGGAGTATCAAGTTTCAAACTCCAAAATATCCTGACTAAACATAACATGATTATTCCAAGCTCTGAGTTAACACATATTGGCTCCATATGAGAAGATATTTTGGCTTTTCCTTCCCTGTACTGTTAGCTTAGCTGGCTTAACTATTTTGTTGATGTCTGTGGAACACTTACTTTTGACATTTTTGACAAAATACAGCTTCACTGGTGCTGCACACCTGTGTGTCACCTTGGAAATGAAAGTGGCGGTGCCTGGATGTAGGGTTGGTGCACTCTTCCTCTAAACAGAAAGTTATAGGCAAGGCAAGAAGAGAGGGGAGGAGGGGCTCACTGAAAGACATTGCAGCTTAGGTCAACTGAAGTTTGGTACAAAATTTTCCAAAATCACAAAAGGGATGCTAGGTTTTGGCAAGTCCTTTAACATAATTTCCCTCAATGGCAACCACGTGTTTCCTCTTTCTTTCTAGCTCCGTCTTCTCTATGAATGCAACCCTATAGCTTTCATCATCGAGCAGGCAGGTGGGATGGCAACTACAGGGATGGAAGCTGTGTTGGATGTGAAACCTGAGAGTATTCACCAGAGAGTTCCTCTTATAGTTGGCTCTCCAGATGATGTGCAAGAGTACCTTGCTTGTGTACAGAAACACCAGAAGAGCAGCTAAAAACTTTCCACATCAGATCTTGCTTGTCCATTTCAGTCTCCAAGAAAAGCTTTATATTTCAAAATGGTTGATTCTAGCATTCACCATCAATTTCTCAGTGTAAGTCCTGCTTTACAAGAATGGGAAAAATAGTGGGATTTCATTTCTCCTTGCAGGCAAGTGTAAAAATCCTTTAATTCTGATTTATGCAGGGCAAGTGCAGAGACAGTCATGATTTCCAAACAGCAACTACTTACTTGATATAATATTAACAAAAGGAAGTAATTGTGTCTGTATCCCCATTTGATGTGAAGTTTTACATCTGACATTGCATGGATGGCACTGTTTGCGATAGGATTTCCAGATCAATATTTGCAACATCATTATCTGGATTTTCTGACAGAGGCTTTCTTGCAGATGCTTTTTATCTTGACAGCCCTAAGAAGATCATAAGTCTCATGCTGTCTAAAACAGTGTTTTTAAGCTGTGAATTATGTATATATTGGGTAATTAATAGAGATAAAAAGCCTGCAGCGTTGCCAGGGAATTTCATTTTCCATAAGAACAGGAAATACCGTGTGTCATTTACACACACCTTTCAAAGCACAAGTTACAATAAACTGTTGCTATGGATGTGACACCCAAATCATGCCTATTCGGTTGATCCATTGTCCTCTGCAATGGAAGAGGATACAAAGACACCTCCATTTTCTATTCCTTTGGACGGCTCTTATTTCAGATTAAGCCTTGCCCTTTTACACGTTATATTGCCATTCTTAGTCACAGTGTTGTCCTGTCCTTAAGTGGAAGGGAATTTTGTAGATCCTTGTGGTCAAAAGGAACTACAGAAGTCAGATGGTGTGCAGAAGCCTACAAAACTTTGTTGGTAAATTCCACACTTGGCATGAGAATTGATACAAGTTAGTCCATGATTTCCTAGAATAAGCACACAGCAGTGGGGTTTGGATAAAGAGGCAGGGTAAAAGGGAAAAAGAATGGGAAAGAGAGAGAGAGGTGAATTAAAGAGAGGGGGAAGATAGTCCTGGCTCCAGCATGGCTCCAGCTGATGGAGAGTCCAGGGACTGGGGGTGCACATGTGCCTGGGCTTTTTTTTTCCCCTGCCATGGAGATAACTTTCTCATTTTCTATGCAACTTAGTTACCAAGCAAAGTCTGTTCTTTCAGACCTTTCTGGAAATGGATCCAGAAAGGCTTCAGGCATCTTCGGTGGTCTTGATATATCTCCCTATAGTCCATGTCCCCTTCTCATTCTCATTCCTGTGCTTGCATTGTGTTGTCCCTATCTCCAAGAGTTGCAACAAGGATGTTTGTCCTGGAAAAGTGCTGCCCTACTTCTGTATGGCCACCTTCTCCAGCCACACCCTGTTCTTTCTCACAGTGTGTGTTACCAACAACCACTGGTTGTTATCATCAACAACCCTTGGTTGGCTCCACAGCTATCTTGTTATTGCTGTTTGAGACATACACATTAGCCCTTTGTCCTAGGGAGTCAGCATCCTGTGTGAACTTCCTGAGAGCCACCTTCGAGCTCTTCAAAGACCTACTTAGAAGAATCCCATGGGATAAGGCTCTAGAAGATAATGAGGTCCAAGGGAGCTGGTCAATATTCAAACATCACTTCCTCCAAGCTCATGACCAGTGTAGCCCAATGTGCAGGAAATCAGGCAAAGGAGACAGTAGATCTGCATGGATGAGTGGAGTGTTTCTACAAAGAAATTTCTGGGATGTAAAAAAGAGCCAGCCCTGTGGGAGGACTATAGGAGTCATCTGAGTGTGCTGGGATAAGATGAGGAAAACCAAGGCCCACTTAGAACTGAATCTGGCAAGGGCAACTGAAAGGGCTTCTGCAAGTACATCAGCAGCAAAAGGAAGTTTAGGGAAAATGTGGTATCACTGCTTGAATCAGATGGGTGTCCTGGTGATGGAAGACACAGAGAAGGCAGAATCACTGAATGCTTTCTTTGTCTCAGTTTATTGCTGAAGCCAGCCCTCAGGAGTCCCAGACCCTCAGAAGGCAAGAGAGAAAGGCTGGAGAAAAGAAGACTTTCCCCTGTTCATAGAGGGTTGAGTTAGAGATCAGCTAGACAGACTTCACACCCATAAATTCATGGGTTCTGGTGGGATGCACCCATGGGTGTCCAGGGAACTGGCAGATGTTGTTAAGCCAACCTCCATTACCTGTGCAAAATCATGGAGAACAGGAGAGGTGCCCCATGATCGGAGGAAAGCCAACCTTACTACCATCTCCAAAAAGGACAAGAGGAGGGGCCAGGAAGATAAGCCCAGTCAGCCTCACTTTCGTACCTAAAAAGGGAATTAACAGCTCATTCTCATGCCCAGGGATGTAGAAGACAGTAAGGTCATTGGGAGTAGTCTCCATGGATTCACCAAAGGAAACTCATGCTTGACCGATCTGATATACTTCTGCGGTGGCATGGGAGGATGGGTCAGTGAGGAGAGAGCAGTGGATGTTCTGTTCCTTGACTTCAGCAAGGCTTTGTCACTGTCTCCCATAACATCCTTGCAGGTAAGCATGGATGGTAGTGGTAAGAGGAATGGACTGTGAGGTGGATCTGGAACTGGCTGATTGGCAGAGCTCAGAGGGTCATGGTCAGCACAGCAGAATCCACCTGGAGACCTGTAGTCAGTGACATTCTCTGAGATCAATACTGGGACCAGTCTTGTTCAACTTGTTTATCAATGACCTGGATGAAAGTTTAGAATGTACCCTCAGCAAGGATCTGATGGCACAAAACTGAGGGAGCGGCTGATCCACCTGAAGGTTCTGCTGCCATTCCCTGGGACCCTGATAGGCTGGAGAGTTGGGCAGAGAAACTTAACGAGTTCAACAAGGGCAGGTGTCAGGTCCTGCACCTGGGGAGGAACAGCCCCAAGTGCTAGCACAGGCCAGGGGCTGATCCTTCAGAGCAGCTCTGTGGAGAAGGACCTGGGACTCCTGGTGGATCACAAGGTGTCCATGAGCTGGCAGGGCCCTTGTGGCCAGGAGGGCCAGTGGTGTCCTGGGGTGCATCAGGAAAAGCATGGCCAGAAAGTTGAGGGAGTTGTGCCTCTACTTGGCCCTGGTGAGGCCACACCTGGAGTGCTGTGTCCGGTTCTGGGCTCCTAAGTAAAAGAGAGACAAGAAAAAGGTCAAGCAGAGGGTCATAAGGATGATTTGGGGTCTGTCTCTTTTGAGGAAACACTGAAGGAATTAGGCCTGTTTAGCCTGGAGAAGAGAAAACTGAGGGGATCTCATTAACACATATAAATATCTCAAAAGTGGGTGCCAGAAGGATGGTGCCAGACTCTTTCCAGTGGTGCTCAGTGACAAGAGGAAGAGCAATGGCCACCTTCAGATGAGGAAGAATTTCTTTACACTGAGGGTGGCAGAGCACTGGAACAGGATGTCCTGGAGTCTTCCTCTGTGGAGACATTCAAAACCCATTTGAGTGGGTTCCTGTGTAACTGGCTATAGCTGACTGTGCCTTGGAAGGTGGTTTGGACTGGATCATCTCCAGAGGTCACTTCCAACCCTGGTGATTCTGACACTTCTAGGATTCTATTGCCATCCATCCTGTAGGCGCTCTGGTGCTGGACCTCAGACTTGACCCTGCCTAAGGAGATCAGAAATCCACTGTAAAACTAGCAGTCATTGATCATTGAAAGCAAAAATTAGCAATTAAAAGAAATGTGAAATTACATTAAGTGATAAGGATGTGAAAACTGATCTTTAGGTCACTTTAAGACACTTTTATAGCTCTCCTGTCTCATTATGTGAATGTTGTTTTAGGTGACCTCCTTGATGTAAACAATTCCTGTGCCCTCTTCTCATTTTTACTCCTGATCCACACCCCCAGCTGTGTTGGTATAAAACTTTATTCAGAACACTCTGTGAATTACATTAGGATATAGAGAGGAGTCAGAAATTCTCCTGCCAAGAGAATCTAACAGTTATTTTTTAACTTACAAATGTGTTTTATTGAATAATAAAGAAGGGACAGGCTGAAAAAAAACAGACAGAAAATTATTCAGGAAGAGTATTTACCCTCAGTTATTGCCACCCCAGAGGTCAGAATGTGCTTTCAGTGCTGCTACAGGTATCAAAGCACTCTTTCTGCAGGTGTTTATCTGGCACTTTTAGAAGCTCTGACAACTGCCCAGGATCGGCAAGTACAGCGTGTACTTGTTTATTCTGTTCCTCATCATGTGCTTCCCAAAGCTCTGCTATCAACAGCAGAACACAAACAACACTTAAATCCTGGAGACTGAAGAGGAAGCTGAAAAAAAAATGGCTTAGGTAATAATAAAATCTTTTTACTGCATGATACAATTGTGCACTCTTATTATGGAAACGAATAAATCAGTTTTCCTGTGGGAAAAAAAATGTGCATGGAGTACATATACATACACATATATATTTATTTCTTTTACTATACACGTATACTAATCCTCTCTCAGTGTCTCTATATAGGAACACAAATAGATGTTGATGTAACTAATTTATTGAGGAACTCCATTGCATTTTTAAAATCAGAAACCTAAAACCAAGTGTAATTTGAGCCAGTCTAACTAAGCTAACAATACTAGTTTTACATCAGAAGGATCACTGGTGACTTGGTCCTGTTCCCAAGGGGCCAGGAGAGATAATACAGCAAGACCAGAGATGCAGCACAACCACAGACCTCTAAAAACCAGCACATAGGGACATGGTGAAAGTTTGTTTTGCAGTGGGTGTACCCAGTCTGGTCCTGTGTCAGGATATGTACACCCGCACACTACAACGTGTCAGTCATTCTGTGCCCCAGTTACTGTCAGCCTTACAGCACCCAGCTTGCCTTCATTTGAGTACAGTTTCAAAGCAAAACCTGGATCTAATCCCAGCTGCTATTTTTCCTACATTTTGTTTTTTTCTTCAGTTTGCACTAAAAGCACCTGAAGGAGCTAGTGCTGGGACACTTCTCTGACTAATAACTGCTGCTTGGGTGGCTGTTGATGCTTAAATGGCAATGCTTCTAGTTTGTGGGCTGCTGGGTGGCTGGTACTTACAAGGAGATCCATATCTCCTCTGTATAAACAACTCATACAAACCTCAAACACAGATCAAGAAAGCAGCAACTTTACTCAGTGTGAGCAATGGATATTCTTTGCTGGAGACACGCTTGGACCTACCTCTCCTAAGGACTTGAGTGTATTCTGTTACACGTAGCACAACTCTGCAACTTCTTGAAGGCTCAGGGCGAGTTTTAAAGTTTCCCTCTGCAGTGTGATGCTAGTTCAGACCTTTTCTGCAGAGCTCTTTGACACCAACCTCAGGGTGAGATGACACCACCTGTGAAGCCCTTGTAACTCTGCTCCACGACTTCCTTCCATGGCCTCCCATCATGGTTTTTTGAGGTATCTGAAGGCCACTGAGAAAGAAAGACACAGATTTTAAATATTTTTTTTTCATGTATCACAGACAGTGGTTGGAGTGGTGTGAAAGGAGACACACCACAAGCTACCATCAAGGCTGCTGAGAGAAGCAGGCAGTGCTCATGGTGAAGGTGCTGTGACTGCCTCCAGATGCAGAAGTCAGCAGTGCCTGATATTATTTCTCAGATATTCATCAGCATGATACAAAAGGGAAAATACATAGAAACACCAAGTACAGGAAGGAACAGACATATGTGAACTAAATACTGGTTTACTGTGCCTTTGTACCAGTATTCAGTAACTTCTCAGCATAAAATTATATATGAATCAGTGCCCATATGATTTTGTATTACTTTTGGAGAAAGATGCAGAGACTATTTTATTTGTACTGTATCAGGTATATAACACACATGACTGTTGTTAAAGCACTAGTTGGTGAACTTGTTGCCAAACATAATTCTTTCCAATTACTGGGAACTTTTGCACCTATCTCAGAAGTAAAATAAAGTAAAAACTACCTAAATCTAAAAACACAAGAAAACACAGCAACCCCACCAGTCTCTAATAAACGAGCAGTTGTTCCCAAATTACTTTGACTGGAAACTGAGTTAGTCCGAGCAGCCAGCCGCAGAGAGGTGGCCTTGTGACTGCAATCACAAGATGGGGGATCAGAGAACAGGTTGGGGCTGGCAGGCTTCCCACCAGTCCCGTGGCACCCAGGCTGCCCGTGCTGCTGCCCTGCCAGCCCAGCACTCCGAGGAGCTGATCCTGGACACTCCGGTATGAGACCTCACCCATCCCTGAGGAAGCAAGGTAGCTGAAACGCAGATGCTCTTTGAAATGTAGGATCAAAGGTGTCTTTGAGCATTTGTATCAAAAGTTGATACTTTATTCTGTTTCAACAAAACATATGCACAGGGCGTTTCGCTGGTTTTTTAAAATAAAGCCAACTGATATTTCTGGAAAAGTATGGCGAAAGTTTTCTTCATTTATACCAATTAATTAGAGACAGAAAACAAGAAAGACCTCTTAGTTTACATGGATTATATCACACAGGCACATTGTGAGAAAAGGGGGGTTGGTGCCTGTGGAAGAGAAGAGGGGGTTTAATAAGAGGAGTGATGAAGTCATTAATTTCTGTGAGCCTGCAAAGGTAAAAGTATATATTTTCCAGAGATATCCAGGGCCCAAAAGTGGGAAAAACAGAGAGTAAATGAACATTGAGGTAGAGGATCTGCACACAGTTACCTGGAGGTACAGAACACATGAAGTTTTGATGAGACATTCCCTGATATTCAGGCTTCATATCATCGCAGATAATGCTCATAAATCCCACGTATCACTACCAAAAACACCTTCGGATTTTGTTCCTAGCTTTCTGCAAATAGAGATGTGGTTTCAGAAAACTCGAAAACAAAAACCTCAAACATGTGATCTGATTCAAGTGAACCGATTTTAATACTTCACAGAGATATGATTTTCCACTGAGATCTGCCCTGAGGAGGTTGCTTTCATCCAATGCAAAGATTTGCATCATGGTTTTGCAAGATTCTGTTCACCAGGAGCCTGGCAACCTGTTTTCTGGTAGCAGCTTTTGTAGTTCTGACCACTGCACTCAGTGAAGGCAGTTTGGTGAGCCAGCTTGCAGAGGGTGTTGGCCGAGACAGCTATGCACTCCCACGTTGATAAACAAGAGTTTGGCCTAAGAATTGTTGTCAGCTGCTGAGCAGATCACATGGTGAACATTTTATCACTTTTGAAGGGACACCTCTGAAGGAGATAATGCGCCCGCTCAATTACCGGGTCAACTGTGCTGGAGCTGAATGTGCACGGCCAGCCTAATCCCAGCCCGGGCATGACCGTTCAGGATGTCTCATTGATTCAGCAGACGCTCCAATGCACTGTCGGCACATGTCCAGGAAAAAAAAAAAAAGAAAAAAAAAAGAGGTCAGTTTATGCCCACACCCCGCTGCCGCGGCCCTGGCCCCACCGCCGTGCGCTGCGAGGAGCGCAGGGACACCGCGCCGGGTGACACGCCATCTGCCTTCTGCCCTTTCGATGGCCAGGTTTCCTGTTTTGTTCCTGCCTGGACAATTTTCTCCCTCTTTTAACAACACAGCATGATTTATTATTCCGGCACAGAGAGAGAGAGAGAGAGAGAGAGAGAGAAAGGGGGCTGCACAAACAAAAGCCGGGAGGATAAGTGGAAAGGTCTATGCAGACAAATGTAGATCTGAAACGTAAACTCCGTAAAAGAACAGGAATGGGGATGTTTACTTTGAGCTATTTTGAAGATATGTTGGGAGAAAACAAAGCTAAAGGGGGAGCTAGCCTCTCAAATGCACACCCACAGCTGCTAATCAGTTCCATGGCCTCTGGCAGGCGGCCTCACTCTCTTTTGGCCTTCTTCCTCTCCTACTTCTCAGCTCTGTGTCAGTTTAGATTAAAAGCTTGGTGTGAAGGGAGTTTCTTTTGCTCTTAGTTTGCAGAATTACTAACAAAAAAGGGCTATAAAGTTCCTTGAAAGGTCTGGAAATACTGCAACAGAAATACCACTTCAAAACAATTCCTGAAGGGCATCCTGTGTACAAAAGGTTTGCTTCTGAAATACTCTATTATATTGTGAGAGAAATGTGACAGAAATGCTTGTAAGAGCATTGAATCAGAAAACACAGGTCCTCTTGCTGTGACTAGCAAGCAACAGATAGCAAAAAGGCAGCTGGATTTATTCTTAACCTTTGCACAAGGCATTGGAATTTCTATATAAACAGAAAAAACATTTCTTTTAACTACGAGAGAGTATGATTATAAATCTCCAAAAGCCTATGCAATTTTACAACACAGCTGACGTCTCTAGTATATATTTCCTGTTCAAAAAAACCTCTGCTGTCAGTTCATGCTTCATGCTTGAATGAGGAAAGCAATACTGCTAAACATGGCTGAGCAGAAGGAATGTTAAAAGGGTTATTGAGAAGAACTTGCCTTCACAGTTCTGGCATTTCTGTACTATTCTGGTAAAAGATTGTGCTAAGTGTGGTTTTTTTTTTTCTTCTTTGCTATATCTAGCAAAAATAGGCACCCGAAGACACAGCAATGAACTGTTTCTAGAGTTTTGTGGGCAGCCCTATCTAGGGATGTTTTTGTGCCATGTTACCAGCATCATAAACTGATATACTGCAGAGATATGCTTAGAAGTACATTTCCTGTGTGGGAAAAAAACTCCTGACTTGGCAGCACTGAAGCCACCTCATTTGACCTTTTGATTTGAAGCAAAAGTGAGTGTGTTCCAAGACCTGCTACAGCCTCAAGGAGTTCTCAACTTCCCTTTTCAGCATCAGCTTCTCATCCACCCTAAGCCAGTTTGGCTGTCTAGTAGCCCAGCAGTTATTTTAAACAGTGCTGTGTCCTGGCATGCATGCTGTGCAGGAAGGTTTCACTAGCAATTAAAAAAAAAAAAACCAAACAAAAAACAAACTTACTCAATAGAACTTAGAATATTTCCATGGCAGCTCCTAAGACTGCAGTTTTTCCAGGTAGAGGCAGGAAGAAATAGCTGTATGTAATAGCTTCAGAGGGCCATCAGTGGCACCCCAGGGGAGCACACCTAAACCATGCTCACCTGGAAAGAATACACAGTAGTACAGACAAAGAACTTCAAAACACAAAGTTAGTTCCAGGTGAGTGTCCAAAGTGTCACTAAGCATATGAACAACACCTACAAGGCTGGAAAATCATCTCTTCCTTGCTGAGATCACAGACCAAGAACAATCTTTCCCTAGAGGAGCTCACAAAGCCCCCCTTAAAGAAAAAGCCTTCTGAAGGTGGTCGGGAGGGGAATGGCTCATTCTCTGACCCTGCTCCATCTTTGACCACTTCTTCCCAAACCAGGACTGCAGAAGGCACCGTGTATCAGTGTTGCAGCACCACACCTGACAGCACATGTTACTTCTACAATGCTTTTCCCAGCATCACTTTACTGGGAAAGTCTAGCAGATTTCACTCAGAAGCAGCTTTGTATCTCATACAGGTGGTGAGAACTGTCAGTGAATAAAACAAGCAAGAAGCATAGTAAAAAAGAATTCAATAAGTATTTCACAAATGCCCATCTCCGTGGTTTGTTTGCTCCTTTGCGCACAGAGGCTGGTGGTAGCTCTTCAGCAAAAAATGACCAGGGTGGAAACAGACTTGGAGAAGTCAAATTTTAAGACCACCGGACACTAAATCTTTGTGCAACTGAGCTCAGGAAAAAAAAGGCAGTTAAGTTTCCTTGTGAATACAAACAAATGTGGCATCTTCAGAGATTCTTCTGAGACTCCTAATCTATCTAAACTAATCAATCCACGGATCAAGGCTCCATCCTGTGGCCAACCCTCCTGCTCCCCCAAAGGTCCTGATAGGGCTCCCTGTCTGTTTTCAGAAGAGGCTTTTTAAATATCACCCAAGTTCAGTTTTGTGAATTGTGAATGGAATTTTGTTTATCATTATAGCTTTCTTTCCAAATGTTTTAGGTGCCCCTGCACTTACCCAAAATTTCACTTGTGACTTGATAAAACTGTGGTTAGCAAATAAGATAATAACATCCCCATTACTGATTTAAACAACTATGTCTTCAAAACAGTGTATTAGTAAAGTCAGCATTTCCTGCTGTGACTTCCCAGCAAAAAGACTGAAGAGTATTGGATGGACAGTAAATAAAAATAGGCATTCAATATGTCATATATCTTGGTAAAGCCAATGAGAGCTAGAAAGCAGAAACATCAGGTTACATTATGGCAGCCTTCAGTGTATGCCCAATTCCTTGGTTAATAGCCAGAAACTGCAGTCAATCTCTAATATGTAAAAACTGATTAGCTGGTATTAAGCTTAAGAGATACATGACAGGATTTGTCATTCCATCAAGGAGATTAAGGAGCAAATGCTGCATAACTGATATTCAGCAGCTCATTTTTGGCTTTCTTTTGGTTTTTTAAGTGGATATTCCCATTTTCCTATGTCTCTGGTTGTCTCAGTACTATGTTTTGAGTACTATCATGCAGATCAACAGGTAATCATATAGATAGAAAACAATCACTGATACAATTAATCACGTTTGCCTTTCCTGTAAGGTTTCCACAGCATAAAATGACAAATACTTTGTTACCATAGTTCTTCAAAGCATTTTGAAAATTATTTTAGTGCATGGCTTGTGTAGCAGAATAATAAAATGATCTGTTTCACTGTTAATGTTTGGAAATTGATTTAACATTAGCAAAGACGAATACAAATCACATTAAAAAATCCTCACCAAAATTCTATTCTACTCAGTAGTCACAGATGGTATGAGAAATTGAGTAAGGGTAAATAATTTCCTACATGACAGTAAATTAATTTCTCACCAGACTCTGAAGAGTAAGAGCTTCATATGTAAGTGAAATCATTAAATTTCATGACTTTCCTTGCCTCAAGAGCACTTGTCTTTAAAAACTCAAGTCCAGTGAGTGATAAATACATTCAACAAACAGAACAGAGAAACTACTAAGAGACCCTTAGGACAAGAACAGCCTATCTAAGAAGTATCAGCAAAGCCTGTCTAAGAAAAACAAATGCAAAAATTTTTTTCTTCCCAAATTCCAATAAAAACGTGTATTTTCACAATTTACATGCTAGCAAATAAGGACGGCAAAGGTTTATCTCTGTACAGAACTGCTGTCTAGCAGTATTTAGCTTTGTGTAAGAAGCCATTAATAGCAGTAGCTGTAATTTAGACAGGACCTGAACCAGGCAGTATATATTGGATTCTTTACTAATAATACACAGGCACCAGCATGTTTTAAAGTAACACATCTTTTAATAAATACAGCCTCAACTATCAGCAGGAATATAAAACCAAAGAAAGCCTTGGAGAGAAAACACTGGAACAGTAATCAAGAGCTTTAATTCCCACAGCTTTCTGGGAACAACTCTGGAGCTTTCCATGACCACACATAATGTGCATTTGCTGTATTTTCACAAAGGAACAACTCTGAACAGAGATAACACTTTCCCCAACAGGACATATGCCACCATGGAATTATTTGCTACTTTACTACTGTATTTCTGAAGTAAATAAAACAGCTTTACAGACCTTAAGGGCCACTGCAGTGGAATCACAAAACCAGATGTAATATTGTTCTTGAAATGTGTTGTTTATATTCCTAAGGAAAAAAACTTACACAAACTGCAACTTATACAAAAATTTTAGTTTTTATAGCGTCATGTAAGGCAATTCTAGGTGAAGCAGTTATTTAAGATTCTGTAAATATTGAGTTATCTACATGACCTGACTTACCCTGTCCCCTGGGGAGGATGTTACGCCAGAGCAGTCAGCAAATTTTAGTCTACACAAATAGCTGCATTATCACTTATTTTTTCTAAGAAAGTCAAAGGCTGGTACCTCTTTTGTGAGCTACACGCCCATTCACATGCTGATGCTTTAGAAAGTTATTTCCTTTTTATTTCCCATCTGCTCTTAAAAAATATCTTGTTTTCCCAGAAACTTTTTTAAACCCTTGATTTTGCAACCAAACCTTTCCCTTTGCCCATTTTCTTAGCAGTTCAAGTCCCAGCAGACTCTGTACTGGCCTCACCCCTGTTTTAGCCAATAAAGAAAACCCAAAGTATGAAGCACAACCAGGCTCACAGTAACATCACCTTCTGGGATTAAAAAGCATTAAGAGAGACAGGACTCAGTGCATTCCCAGTTCCAGCAGCAAGAATGAAAATCATATTCTGCATTAGGAGCTTATACAAGTTACTTCTCTGGCAGCATTTTGCTGCTGGCTCTCATTTTGAATGTATAGATCATTTCCTTCTGCATATCAATCTTCAGAGGACCACCTGGTGAGCTCCACAGTATTTCCTCCATAGCTTCCCAAAGCAGTGTGGATGCTCTCCATAACTGGCTTAGCAAGTCAACTTAATAGCTGAATTCTAACCAGTATTTCTGCTCTGTGGCTTGTTAAATAGCCACTTGGCTGAGTGAGGCTCTTCCTTTAAAAAAAATAACAAACCAAACTTGTTGGGAAATTCAGGTTGAAAGAATTCATCTATAAGCAGCACACAAACAACTCACAATTGTTATTATTATTATGGATAACTCACCTTATTCTTCTCTTTAGAAGAGTTCATTAAATGCAACCTGAAGACTTATATTATCAACAGTAAGGAATTTAATCTTCCACAAGTTCTGGTCTAAGTGCTCCTTTGTGCACATGGCTTTCAGATTCTGAAAAGATACCGTGCACAAAAACCTATGGGCCCATAAACTCAGAACTGCTCCTAAATTATGCTTCAGAACTACACCTCCTTCAGCTACAGCCCAAGAGCAAGAGGTGATGTCAACAGCCAAAAAAGCCAAGTTAAGTCTTCTCTCCTCCTGCTGCTTTTGGTATTTACCAATTCACCATCCTCTGCAGGAACACAGGTACCCAAAAGACACCTGAACAGTAGCATATAACAGCTAATACTCATGTTTCAGCAGTAGTGATACCTGCAGAGAGAAAAGGACATTTAGGGCAGTGTGTAAATCACCCAGCAAGTATACAGGTAACAGAGCAGCTCAATGTCACTTTCTATCGGGACATTATTTCTCCCTTATCCCCCGCTTTTTCTCCAGCTGAAGCTAAAACAGGGGGAAGCAACATCTAGCAATCCACATATATCCAGAAATAAGCCCTCTGAACAGTCCAGGTGTGCTTTGGGTGCTCCTGCTATAATGCGCATAAGGACACAGCTTCTCAAACTACACAAGTGTGGTATTTTGAGGTGCCATTAAGAAAACGCTAACAGAATTAAAAGCTAAGTGAACATCAGATGTTGCAGAAGACAAGACTGAAGATTTTTTTACGAGACACAAGGAACCAGAGATGTTTTCCCACTTCCCATTTAAAATAATTTGTATAATAAATTCTACTTTTTTTAATAACATCTATTAGCCATTCCCAGATACAGCTGCATTTTAGTGACCAGTGGAGAGAGATATACACGTATATAGACTCCATCTAAGAGTATAATTTAGGATGCCTATTTGACAAAAGTCCCCAGGAGAAAGAAGACCAAAAACTCAGGTCATCTGTACATAGTGGAATTTATGTATTTATTTAAAAAGTAAACCTTTGGACACATTGCAATTAAAAAAAAAAAGGAAAAATACAAAGAATCTATTGGATTAAGCAGTCAAAAGCCAGCAATATTACAAGCTTTTACATACCAACATTTACATTAATTTAAACAAGTGGCATATCACCAACATGTAAAATATACTTCAAGAGTTTTAAAAATCAAATTGTTTTGAAAGACACAAGGCTACCACATGTGAACATGGGTTTGGTCAATCAGTTTAAATCCCCTCTTGTACTGAAATGTTCAGTCTTCAAATTATACGAGTGGATAGCTAGCAGCTGTTGCTATTCCACAGTGGTTCTTCCTGTCCTTGGCCATGTAGATATATCCTTTGTCACCCCACTTCTCACCCCAGCTGAAAACAAAAGCAAAGGTTTTGTTTACATATTCAGAAGTTACTTATTTACTGCCCTCCCTCGTAAGTGTTTCAAACTGAAAACTGCTGCTTCCTACATTTGTGGAATCCAAGATAGCTGCAGCCAAAAACTGAAGTGTTTTCTAGCAATTAAAAGTCTCCCAGGAGGCATCCCAAGCTCACAGAAATTAAGAATGCAGCCATTCTCTCACGAGGTAGTCACATTGATGTGCAAACCTTGACTACAGGTGCCTGAAGCTCAGACACTGCTCCCAGGCAATTTCAGTGAAGTCAAAGGCTGCAAACAGCATTTGAGGGTGGTGCCCCAGTAATGCTGAGAACATGAGACAAGCTCATGTGATGTGCCCTTTGGCATTAATTTATTTTCCCTCCAACCTCAGAAGTAACTCCATCTTTAAAGTTCAAGTATTATCCTATTTCATGGAAGTGTACAGCACTCTGCTTCCAAAAAAATCCATTACATCCCCACTGCTCCACTCCTTTAACATCTACAAGGTTCACAGGCTGTTTCAGCACTGAGCTCCCTTAAGTTAACTGAACAAGCAGAATAAGATGGCTGCTTTGGGCCTACTTTATTAGGCTGCCAGCAGTGCAAGCTGGATTTTACCTTCTGTCATACCATACAATCTGGAACAATCTCCAGATTTCCCACACACAGGTTTTAATTACCCTTGTCTCTCTACCTCTCCCCTTACAAGCGACAAACTACTTTCTTTTCTGCCCTGGGCACATGACACAGATCTTACCTGTTCTTAACAATCCAGTATTTCTTCCCATCTACATCTTCCCCCTCAAAGCCATATCCCACAACCAGAACACCATGGTCCAAGTCTTCACTGCTGCAGTCTGGCTCATAGTAGATGCCTGCAAAGGTGTAAGTTCACTCATAAGCAAAGTCATCTGCAGAAAACCCTTCTGCCTCACAAGAAGCTTTGTGTACTTCAACCTAAATGTTGCACAGCTTCTAGAAATTTAGAGGAAGGAATCACAAGTAAATTTTATCATGGCAAAAACTGAGGGACAAGTAGACACATATGCAAGGGAAATACAACTGGAAAACCTGACCTAGAATTAAAATGACTACCGAATTACCATATCTGGGGGAGGGTTTGTCTATTTACCTGTAGGGTAATGAATATTGAATAGTTGTTTTTAAAAGTTCTCTGAATGAAAGTAATTAACAAATCCCCACCTGACTGATAGAACTGAAATGAAGAATGGCCTGCATCAATAGCAACAGACACTGGACCCACAGCTGCAACTGCTTTCATGAGAGCTCTTTCGTGTCCTTGAGGGATGTCAACAAAGCCAGTGTCATTAGCAGCATTGTACTCTGCCTTGTAGCGACAGTCTTCATCATCCTAAGTGGAGAAAGCTGTAGTTATTACACAGTTTTCCATTTAACACACGGTGAGCATAGAACTACTAGACATTCTGTGACTTTGCTGCTTTGAAAGCAAAGGACTGAAGAGAAGCCAGCTACCTCAGCAGTGCTAGCAAGGAGAACAGACAGGGAATGCAGAAAAATGGCTTCCAAGATTCTCAGAAATACAGAAAAAGTAGGACAGCAGGGCCCAAAAAATCCTCACCAACTTTACTGGAGTGCAAAGGACCATCACATTCTGGAACTCTACTCTCTTTGGTGGGCAGGACAAGTATCTTTACAGGAAGGAAAGAAGCCCAGAATGCAATAATGGGCAATGGAAGAGAGCCAAGTATTCATTAATTACAAAGCAATCCAGAAACTGCTCATTGAGCAAGCACTTAAAATCCACAATTTTAGCATGTCATAGTTTGAAAAGCTGTACAGAGTGATTTGAAGGTTAGGCATTTGTATTACATGACTTTAAATACAACATTTGGGGGAGGGACTGGTGGTGGTGTGTGATTTTTTTATTTGGTGCTTTGTTTTTGTTTGGGGTTTTTGGGGGGTTGTTTTGTTTTTTTGTTTAGCTTTGGTTTGGTTTTCTGTTTAGTTTTGTTTTGGTTTTTTGGGCTTATTATTTTGGGGTTTTTTTTTAGTATTTTGTTTGTTATTTTCAGTGAAGCCCAAAATGCTGATGTCACACACATTTACAGCAGGAGAGAGGTGAGGCCTAGTTTGGAAGTCAGAAACTGAAACAGATTCAAGCAAGCACATCCTTCCCTTATCTGCATTACAAGTTAGCACCAAAGTTGTTTCCCCAACTAAATGAACACAGACTACAGCTCACTTGCTCACTTTTTGCACTTAGCAAGTCAGGCACTTCTTATAATCAACTGAGATCTCTACAACAGCCAAGATTAGGAAAAAGGTGAGAGTACAGGGACACAGGTAAACAGGAACTCAGATGCAATGTTGTTCACAACAAATGGTATTCCTATTTGTCACCCAGACAGCACAAAACAAGCTGAAAGATCCTCTGTAGTCAATAGAGGATATTAGAGAAGTTATATTAGAGATATTAGTTAAGAGAATAATAAAGAAGTGAAAACCACAAACTATGGGCTCTCAAGTGATACCACAATTGACTACTGCTCTTTCATCCTCTTGTATCTGTTCAAAATTTGATAGACCATTAGAGGGATTTAAAAAGCCTGTCCATTATCTCAATCTTTGCACATTTAGTCCAGAAACAGAACTCAAGGAATCAACAACATCTGTTGTTAAAAATCCAAAAGACACCAGCCACAAGAATTAGGTGGTCTCCAGCAGCAGCTCTGTAATAGGTCAGATACGGGAAGACGAATTGCTGTCCTACCACTAAGTAGCACTGTTGACAAAGGCTGGGTTCTTGGTTTGGTGTGGCAACAAAGATAAGGCATGATAGAAGGGCAACAACAAGGGGGAGGAATAGGAATACTTGCTCCAGTTTTTCTAACTGGTTTGTCAAGATTTTGACCTCAAAGACCAGTGCATTACATGATTCCTACTAGGTCTAGAAGTCCTCCTAGTTTCTCTCACCAACGGCGCAACAGGAATTGCAGATGCGCTGATCCCTACACAGATGTTTTCCTTTCTAGGTTTGAGATTCCCAACACACAATTTTTGCCACACAAAAGATGCAACACCTGCAATACAAGTTCCACTATTCCACCTACCTTTGCAGTGTATGGGTAGGATTCCTCTGAATCAATGCCCCCATTATCCTGCACATACTGGAAAGCCTGGTCCATGAGACCACCATTACAGCCTTGATTCCCTTCAGGGCGAGAGCAGTCCACCAGATTCTGTTCACTCAGTGAAACAAGTTTGCCAGTTTTTCTGAAGTGCTGCCCTTCAAGAGCTCCTGTTGTGCTGAAAGCCCAGCAAGAGCCACACTGGCCCTGAAATATAAAGTGAAATCATCAGTTACAAACATAGACAGTTATAAAATGGTGCTTAGTTTAGTAAGCTTGTACTAGATGTCATTAAACCGACACAGTGTTTTTCCTCTATGAAAGTGGATATAGCATTCAGGAAACTGGGCCTGCAACTGGTTAGAAATTCATCATCATCTAGTACCTGGTCTTTAACTGGAGTCACATATCCCTTCTCCCGCCAGTCTACTGATCGTGGTGCTTCAAGGAAGTTGGGCTCAAGAAACTGGGATCCTCTGTATTTTCTTTCGGTCTTCTTGTGTACATAACCATTCATCAACTGCCTGAACTCATCAGTTGTCTGAAAAACAAATCAATAAATGCAGTCACTATCTATTACAAGCCACATCTTAGAAATCAACATTACAGGTCTCTATACGTACCATGTCGCCAAACTGATTCATTCCCAACTTGTAGCTGTGTTTTCCTAATGCATGATCCAGATTATGAATTTCGATCATTTTCAGGTTCTTCTCCCACACCACTCTCCTCCAGCCTTCCTCTCTCTAAGGGGCCAAAAAAAAAGAGCGTACTTCAAGGACGCAGTTCAAACCAAACCTGCATGACAATAAGCTTTCCAAGGCTTGGGCAAATGTAGACTACTCGAATGGGAAGGTCGAACGTTATTAAGAGGTGGTTTTTTTGCCGCCCTCATAACAAAAACCGAGGGAGCAGAGTGCAGCTGAGTCAATGCACAAACACAGGAAAGGAACCTGGGAAGAGAAGGATTATGCTTCCCAAGCGCTGCCCATAGCCGGCGTTGTAACAAAGCAGACATGACTCAGCTGGCGGGGCCCAGCTCCGTGCGCCCAGCGCTCGCCCAGCAGCGGAGCGCCTACCCCGGGGACTCACCTCGTGATAGTCCTTCTTGTGCCACGACTTCCACAGCTGCCAGTGCCCGTCCAGCTCGGGGTCCAGGCTCGGCGCGCCGAGAGCCACGCCCAAGCACAGGCAAAGCGTGGTGAGGAACGGGCTCATGATGGCAGATCTGCCAAGGACGGAGAGCAGCGGTCAGGCAGGACGGCCTGAGCAAGGGGGAGATGCCCGCCCCGCGATCGGCCGCAGCCG
>JAHLSL010013749.1:1236271-1312448 GCA_025920805.1 Petroica traversi
GCCGGAGATAGTGGCAGCAGGCTAAGCCTGGTGGAATTCAACCCGGAGGGACTGAAAGCGGGCAGCTGGCAGAACGAAGGGAAAACTAGGTCTGGAGGCAGCGAGGCACGAATGGCGGGTGTTGGTCAGGGCTCCTGCTCGGCCCGGTTGTTGCGGCGGCTCCCGGGCCACGCCGGTGGCACTGGGGGCCCCCGGCAGCCCGAGCCCGTTCTGCTGCCTTTGCAACTCTGCCAGGGTTTTATTGAACACCACTGAGGCCGCTTCCATGAGCCTGGCACCAAGCAGGTGCGAGGAAGCATCTCCCACTGAGCATGGCGGTGACACTGCTGCCAGAAACATTTACAGGAATGTTGTTTTATTCCCCCAGGTTTTAGTATCTGAAAACTGCTTTGCTGCTTTTTCTTTGGAGGTTCTATTTTGGTTTGGTTTATTGGTTTGTTTCCTTTGTTTTTTTTTCTTTTTTTTCCTGCCTCTGGACCCAAGGTCGGTCAAAGGTGTTTTAACACCAATGTGGCTAGTGTTTATGTGCCTAGCATCGAGTAATACCTAGTGGAAAACACTGCTTGTGACATCAAGAGTTGTAGCACAGATGAGATGCAAGTAGATTTACCCATGGGCTTGATTTTCCTCTAAGCAGTAGTAGACAAACTTTGATTTTTAACAGGGAACTTGTCTACAGTAGTAGAATAACTGCAACTTGTGTGAAGTTCACCCTTAAACCCTTGTAGAGTCAGCACTGCTGATGGCTGTAGTTTACAAACTTTTGAACATGTATTTAGTGTAAAAATCAGGGTTTGCAGATTGTTGCACAACAGTGAAAAGGAAGAAATCATATGATAGGTACTTCTCACTTTTTTGATGCCTTAAGACACTCAGAGTGTTGCTAAAACAAGCCACTACATGTTTCCTTACTCAGATAATCTCAGGAGCACACTCTGGCCCAAGGAAACCTCTCAGAGCCAAATACATAAAGATATGTTGGAGGGTTTGTCTTGGCTTATTAAAAGGTACATGTGCAAGTCCCTTATGCATTTTTTTTCTTTTCACTTCACAATCAATACACATTTAAATACCTCAGGAGAGTTAGATGAACATCATCTAGTTCAATTAACTTATAATAAGGGATTTTTTTTATCTTGGGTTTTGGGTGTTTTTGAGATGTGTGGCATTTGAAAATATTTTACTTAACAGCTTTTTGCTGATTTTTTTGTGCAATCGGATTTCTCAGTCCTGTTTAAGTTAGCTTTGTTTATGCAGTTGTATCTGGTATTGACTGAGCATTGAAAGCCTACAAGTAAATTATCAATGAACTGTGGACAAGGAGTTCCTTTCTTAAAGGACAAATGTTTAGCTGGCATGACAAGAGGTAATGTCTAAATTACAGAAGGTCTTGCACCATAAGTCACATGTCTGCTGTTCTGTAATGCGCCCTGAGATGCACCAAGACAAACTGTGGCTTTTCTGGATGATGTGAGATCTGTCTCTTTGAGGAAGTTACCATGCAGTCTGCTAACATATGATTGCAGTATTCTCTCCTCCTGAACACGCTCGATGCACGTATACACACACTCACACAAACACACAAAGGAGTCAAATACCATTTTTACTATGAAGGTAAATTCACCCTACCAGTTTATTTAACAACTGTACATAGGGAAACCTTGGCTGAGAATTTGTTGAAATCCTTGAAGGAGACAGGAATACTTTCTCCTTCAGCATGTTGACTTAGGCTTGTACTGAGTCATAAGTGGCTATATCAATTCCCTAGATATTTTGCTAAGGAAGTTTGAGAGCCCAGGTGCAAAAATATAAGCTATGCAAGGGAAATCAGCACAGCAACAGCCATGGTAAGAATTTGGTCGTCACAAGAGCACCATTTAGGGATAGGACACTGGCCTAGGACTACCTCCATCTCCTGCACGCACATTTCCTCTCTGAGAATTTATTATCTTGCATCAACCTGAACACTGCAAGCCATGCTGCAGCAGCTGTTTGTTATTTCAGGCAAGATAAAAACACCATACTACACAGCTACTAGGCATCCCTCTGTTACTGTCCCTACTGCTCCTGCCTGTGTACCAAGATGTGTTCACAAGCCAAACTGTAATCCCAGTGTGATGGTGGTCTGAAGTGAACAGAGGTCAGAGGTAGCAGTTACAGGTCATAACTGGGCAGATACTGATAGAAATAATTTTCCATCAAATTGTGCAACCTTGTGACAGTATGCTGCAGTCACACCAACCGTAGCAATCTTTGCTCTATTGAAAATATCTCTGTGGAGACTGAGCAATGAACTCCAAGGTTAGTAGAGAGAGGAGGAAATCAAAAGCTCCTTCAGTTTCTCTGCTTAAAAGCTCAGCTGATATCTCTCCAGGGGAGACCTAGCTAGCCATGCTAATCACAGTAGCCAGATATCTGTCTGAAATAATCCACAGAGCAAAACTTGGAAGGAAGACACTTGTCTATTACTTTAAATCTCTCCATTTTGGAGGATAACTTTCCAAATTGTTTAAAAAAAATCCCAGCTTTTGAGGAACTCTACATATGCAAAACTCCAGTTATTTTGCCAAAGGCATACAACTCTTCTAAGACGCTGGAATAACACCTTTTAATAACTAGTCATGTCACCATTGCAACAGCCAAAAGTTTGCCAACTGCACTGCAGCTATCAGGCCCTACAAGTTGCCAGATAACATAGGCCATGCATTTCTACATAGTGCCAAGAACTTGCATGGCAGTTTGTTGTCCCTGAACCTGAAGGAGTCAATTCAGCTTTGAATCTCCAAGGATGGATCTCATCAACATGAGATGTGCTGCTGCACATTGCAAGTGTGCAGCACAATGCTCTCCCTTTGGAACCAATCTACTTGTTTGAATCCAGGACTTTTGAAACTTTTTGGTACTTTTAAATCCTTGCCCTTCTTTGGTCTGATACAAATACACAGAGGAAGGAACCAATCTGCATCCAGAAGACAACCCAGCAATCAGAAAAGCTAAGCTCCTTTGTAATGGCAATTGACTTGCCAAGCTACAGGAGGCTGGCAATATGTGAAAAACATCTGAACAATGTAAACAGAATAACTATATCAGACTCAACTGTGACAAGACTGTGTGCACAAGCAGCTCCCCTAGACCAGCAATCTCAAATTAACTCATGAGCCATGATCTTTACTGAAGTAAAAACAAGTAGTTTGTTTGTATGCCATTTCATCTAAACAGCAAAGGTAGGACATTTATTTCATTTAGTCAAAGTGTTGGATGCATGACTATTTATTATTTTCCCTGAAATAAAAATATTGAACTGGCTGACTTAAAAAGCTATGCATGGGAATATATTTGTTTATACAGACATTAAAGTCTATAGCTTACCATCTAGTTCCCTAGTTTCACCCTACTACACCATGGCTTAAGAATAGACGTCCACAGGAGTATGGTCTCAGTCAAGATGCATTTTAAAGTGTTATATAGCCTAAAATGCAAATTACTGTCTTTCACAGCATGCTTTCACTGTCCAACTTCCATTAGAGGTTAGCAAAACAAAAAAAACCCAAAACCAAAACCAAGCCAAAACAAAACAAAAGTAAAAACAAATTTAAAAATTCGAGTCTCATGTGTACTTCTTTCAACCAAAAATCATCAGTTTAGAAAATCAGTTACATTGCAGAGAACACTGTGTGGTTTTACATCCCAGAGTGTGATTTGTGTGTAAGAAATGCCAATTGTATTTGTCTTTAGGAAAATGAAACTTTAAAAAATACAGGCCAACTTTTTTCTGAAAAATAATCATGATTTTCTTCTATCTTATGGTAAAGATTCTTCTTGCAGGAAAAAAAGCACAGTAAATTTCCAAAATCAGAGTGACTGCTTCAGAGTGCTGGGAGCACATGAGAAAACAATTGCAGTAGGGATATTCTTATGCTGCTTGCTTTAATACTTATTACTGGTAGCACTCTCAGAAAAGCTTTAGGAGCTGCAGGTATTTTTAACCTAAATTGATTTGAACATGCCTGGAAAAAAGGCTACGAAATAAACATGAGAGGTTTCTTTTCTTCCATGCAGTTTCATGAAAACAACCAGCTTTCTCGCCCAGCATAGGCATTCCTCTCCTCAGATATGAGGTGGCTCTGGATTTTATGTTTCTCTGGGATTAAGAATGTTCATTCATAAGTAGCCTCTTATGAATCTCTGCTTTGGATTCTCCCTAGTAACATATAAGATTCAAACTGCTTCAGCTGGGGCATAATCTATAATGAGGTTAGTTGCATCATTATTAGGTTAGAAAAGGAAGCAGCATTTGGTTCAGGGGAAGCCAGATAGGGTTCTGTGGTGTTCTGAAGACCTGAGAGATGGCTGAGGAGCAGTGACACCATCCTTCTGAAGCACTTCTTTGTTTTCAGTGGTCTTGTGATCTACCAGAATCACCATTTCCTCACGCAAGTGCTAGATAAGAAACCACATTCCAGCTTCTCTTCTGGCCCACAAGGCAGAGACGACTTCGTTTGCATCTCAATGTCTCACCTAGTCACAGGAGTTGGGAAATTATGCAAGGGATTGCTTGCCTTGCAAGGAAGACTGGGCGGGGGGGGGGATCCTCCATAACTTCAGGGTTAGGGCTTATCAAAAGCAGTGTTCTGTTCCTGTAAGGTCCTTTGATGAAGGTATTTTTTTATATGTGTGTGTGGGGGAAAAGAGTTCTTTTTTTTTCTTTTTCCTTTTACTTTATTTTTTTAATAGAGGTTAAATACTGAGTCATATTTGAAGTCAGCTTTGAAGCTTTGACCGTAGTGTAACTCACATGCTCAAAATTTCAAGCTTCAATTTGATTGATTCCACATTCATTACTTAATGTCTTCTCCTGATTTCTAGCAGGTAGTAATTTCCGTGTTTTGGGAGATTTGTGATTTTGAAAGCTAATTGGGGGAAATTGTGGGAGTATACAGGGAATTATCATCTTGAATTGTTGATGTAGAAGTTCACAAATATAGAATAATTTTCACAGTGAATTGATGTTTGTCTACAATTTAAAGGTAATTGGTGTTTTTTCCTTCTAATACTAACAAGGATATTTTAAAAACCCTCAAAATTGTTTACCATTTCCTAACTCTCCTAATTTAAATTGGTTTTCTAACAAGTTGGGAGTTGTAAATCCAGTTTTTACTGTAAAGTTCCTCTGGCCAAGATCAATTTTTTACTGCCTATCTGTACTCTGCAGATCGCAGTGAAAGTACTTTAACAGATTTCAAAGAAGGTGTGGGGAGAATTTCACACAGTATTTCATATTTGAAATCACATTTTGTTTCCAGCATTTCTATTTTGAGACAGGAACCGTGATAAAGTTCAGAGAAACATAAATCTTTTAGTGTTTGACTAAGATGTTTGTGCTTCTGCAAGCCATTGTAAACAGTTGCATAGCATGAAAGACAAATCCGTCTGTCTCCTGTTCTTGGAGCAGTAGTGTCTAAAGGGCAAGCTGACATGCTGGAAAGCATTTCCCATGATAAGGTTAGAGACTGTGAGTGAGGTGAGGAATTATTTTTAAACTAGAAGTTACAGGCTGGGCTTCATTAACAGATCATGTGAGAGAAGGTTAAACAAAAGCTGCTTGCAGAAGAGGAGAGAAGCTATTGAAACAATCGAATATGGGTCTAAAGTTTGTTCTCCTGAAAATCAGGTAAGAGCAGAATGACTTCATGTGCTTTTGGGGTAAGAGCAGTGGTGACTCACACCTGCTGTTATTCCTGCTTCACAAACTGAGGAGAGAAGCAGTAATGTGCAGTTGTGGCCACTGAAATAAAATTAATGACTGAACAAATCACTATAGGCTCTTCAATGTCAAAATTAGCCATGGTAAATTGTGATGCATCACATCTTTTTTCTTATTTCTGCCAGTCAAGGTAAATGCAAGGGTTACCCAGATTGGGAAATAAGAGCACACGTGATATAAATGAATGAAATGCACATTGCCTTGTCAGTGTCTGAGATTCAATTGAAGCATTCTCAGCCCATTGATCCCGAGGATGATGGCAATTGCTGTCAGAGTTACATTATAATTTCAAATATTGTAATAACTGCTTAATCACCATGGCAGACACACTACACACTGCACACTTTATGACCACCAAGGACTTTCTTGATTTGAATCTTCGCACTATCAGTAGAGCAGAATTTCTTTTGATCTCTCCTTTGATCAGCCTCAGCCCGTGAGGCGTCCTAAATGTATGCCACAAGCTTCAGGACAGCACAGCAGAAGCCAAATGACTTCTGCACTGGTTGTTCATTTGCCACTGAGAGTGAGTGCGTGCAAGGGGACATTCATCTGGATGTGAGATGAGCTGATTTAGTTTGTGGCCGGCATGAAACAAGATACTTTAGGAAACTGTTTCACTTCACAGCAGCGTCTTGATGGCTCCATGACAAGGCCATACATGGTGCAGCAGCTGCAAGGCTGAGTGCTGAACGCTGCTTCTCAAACGTGTCTCATGAGCAGCTATATTTAAGTTTATGCAATTTCCTCTTGCTCCATATGGGAACATCCACAGGAATTTAATAGACCTTGCCATTGGGCTTGCAGAAGAGCACACAGAGTGACTGACACAGTATTCACACAATAATTTCTCATCCTTGTCATAGAGTCTTCTGCTCTTAAAGCAGCTATCTCTCGTGTGTGCATAACTAGAAAAGCGGCTGCTCTGGAGTGGTGATGAAGGTGCTTACAGTGGCTTACAGCTGTGCTGGACTGTGGCCCAGCTGCCTAATATTGGGGCCTGCTCAAGCCAAGCTCAATCCTGTCTATGTCCTCTACCTGCAGATTCCTCCCTCCATGAGCTCTGTTGCTCAAAGTTGGTCTTGGATATTAGCTAAGTAAGCTATTTTGCACTGGCCTGCAAACAACTCATTACTGACCATATCCACAATTTAATGAAAAAAATGTTGCCTTTGCCCGTGGCTGGAAAGGTGGTGATGAAACCCTTTTGTTTAGAGGCTGCCCCGATGCTCTGTACCTGAGTTGCCTTCTGCTCTCCTGCTCCCTGATAATGGTCCCAAGCCCTTCCATTAGCATGAAGGGCAGACACTTGAGCACACACTGCAATCCAAACAAGAGTGCCGGCTGGCTGTTTCCTCTCCCCTAGCTGACTTTTTTTTTTAAGGGACTTTGGTTTTGGCTGAACAAAGTTTAGCCGGGTTTAACTGCTCAAAACAGAGGCTGTGTTTAAGGGTTTTGGCAGGGTGAATGCAATCTACTCCAGCTACCATGTCTGTTAACAAAGGCTTTTCTTGGTGCAGGTTTCAGTGCAAATTTTCAGAGGCCCTCAGTCCTGACACTTGGATCTGAAGCTAGGTACATTCACAAGCTGCCTGCAAAAGGTTAATTCACAAATACTATGATGAAGACAGACAGAGAGGAAGGAAGGGAGAAAGTGAAGAAATAGACAAAAGAATCAACATACTAGCAGTCTAGTGTTTACTTAAAACCCCTTATTTTGTGACTATTTGACTATATGTACTGTGGCAAATACTAATATAAATATTTTTTTTAAATCGATACTCTTTTTTCCCCTCCTAACAAATAAGCTTAAATTTTGTACTTTTTTTTTTTCCCCAGGCTGTACTACTACATTAGTACATGTAGTACTACATGTCAGCTGGACATCCACCCTAATTAGTCTTAGATTGTAACAAGGCAAGGACAACCAAGAATGGCTCCATACTGGCACAGCTGTTCTCTTCCTCAGTTTAATGAAAAAAAATACTCAAAACTCAAATATGAGATCACACATATTATTTCATCTGTTGTTCAGTGGACTGAATTTGTACTGTCCTAAACCATTCAGGGACTGTAAATTAAAATGCCTGGAAAGAGGGGTCAATTATTATTGGAAAAATACAGTGATGTTCTGTATTTAGCATACTATAATAACTTAAATTAAAATGCTCCATCATAATATTACTAAAAATGACTCCTCTTGAAGCAATATTTAAAACTAAAACAACAGAATTCTCTAATTAAATACTGGATTAGACTTGATTGAGTTGTCTAGTAAGATTTCCAACATCATATAGAAAGCTATTTTCTCTTCTTCTTTACTTCTCACTGAAAGACAAGCCAAGCAGAAACGGCAAAATCCCGCTGGGACAAGCCCATACTTCTTTCTGTATTTGGCCACATTTAAGAGCTACATTACCTATTGCCCCGTATGCAAGTCTTCAGTTGCCTTGTTTGTCTGAAGGAGACTGGAGACATTAAATCAAAGAGTCATCAAAAAAAAGTCTTTAAGAAATAGATTAGGAAATTCTGACTCAGACAACTGTCTGGCTTTTCATGTTAGCTTTCAAACTGGAATCGATATGAACATATTTTTAAATGATACCAGAATGTCTAGCATGGATATGTCTGCATGTTTTAGCTCTGGCTGTAACATGCCCTTTTCACCTGGACTCGAGGCAAATTTTGTGCCTGTCTGATGATCCTGTACAAATCCTGTGTCACTGAGGTTGTTTGCTCCTCCTATGGTAACCTCGGTGAGGTAGAAGTCCATCTCAGCCGAGGGCCCCTCTGCCGCCAGTGGTCTGTCTCTTAATCTTCCCTCAGATGACTCAGGTTGTGTGCTGACAGCTCCTCGAGCAGAGTGAAAATGAAGACAGACAAAGGACAGGGTTGCTTGAAGTGACTGATAGCTGGCTTAAGCAGAATATGTAGGATTTTTTAACATTTCCCCTGACTTTTTTCTTCCACCCATCAAGTAACTTCATAGTCCTTTATAGTACTCTTTTATGACTCAAAATCTTCAAAATAAAAATAGCAAAAATAAGCTCTTCACCCTCGCCCCACCCCCAAACTTTATCACCAAGATCATTCACCCTGTAAAATTTGATTTCATTAAGTGTTAGCGTCACCTTATCACTATCCTTTGAGAAAAGCAGAGGTCACCAGCCACCCTAGATATTGTGTTAATGCACATTGTGTGTTTTTGGCTAGACCTTGACTAAAGATAATCAAAACAAAATAAAAACGAGACAATAAAATACCTCACTGTAATGGTATCACTGCTAAAGGTAATATTTTGCATTGATTAAACACCTTCCTCTTCCACAAACATTAACTAATGATGCTTTGTTAACCAAGACCTGTGAGGGAGTAGGGGATCAAGCCTGAAAATAATTCAGGACATAATTCTCTATAAAACCTCTACACATCTATCAGGACTAGTTTCTACATATTTTCCTAGCTAGAGCCTGGTTGCAGAAACAAATTTGTTGGGCTGACAAATCAGCATATGTGTCACTGCAGCACTGCCCAGACTTTAGAGGAAGGAAATGAAAGCCAATTCTCCACATGATTGTTTGGGTTTTTTAAAGGTAAATTGCTAATATGTTGTTTGACAAAGGTCTGAACTGTTTGTTTTATGTAAAACACTGGAAAGACAACAAGAAGTCATCAAGTGGGTTTGTAATTCTATTCAGCTCAGATGTAGTTCTACATCCTGAAATCACTACAGGCTTTCAGGAGAAAATAACAGTCTAGAAATATCATGGCCCAGTGAGGTCTTGGCTGATGTTTTGCTGTTCTCCTCCTCAAGCAAAGAAACCCAAGAGGATGCTGGTTACTTGTTCTCACATATTAGAGCAAAGGTACATTCACAGACACTCAGCTGCAGTGTGCAGTGAGGTTTTTTTTATAAGACTGCAGGTACTAGGGCTGTGGGTGGCTCTTTATGAATGCTAAGCAAGGGAGATATATCCTAAAGAAACAGTTTTATCATAAAGAAACAGTTTTATCCCCAGGTCCCCCTATCCTTACCTTCAGTAATGTACTTGCAGTTGTGTATATGCATAATTCACTTCCATGTTGCCTGTTTTCCCCATATTTCCAATTTGCTCCTCTCTCCCACAGGTTCTGGGAACCACCAGAGCTACCTTAATTTCTCAAACAGCTTTCCTAGTCAAGGCAATACTCAAGTTTCACATGAATCATAGTGAAGCACACAGTGCCTTACCGTGCATCCTTATGTAGGCTGAGCTGAAAGTGTGTGAGTAAGTTTCACTAGGCAGGCAATGCAGAATAAATGGTGAGATTCACACTTGTCTTGCTCCCACTCTCTTAGTCACACCATCAGTATTTTCTGTTTGTTTTTTCACCCTAGAAAATATAAGAGCTAGGGCATCACACCATCCACATGTCTATATCCCTGCTGTATCTTTTGAGGACATTAGCCAACATAGGTCAAGTGTGGAAGGGAGAAATCCACAACTTGCCTGGAAGGCAGATTTTTGGGAGGAGTGAAGAAAACCAAAGCAGAGCTTCTGCTGGGGAAAACCCAGGGAGACCACAGCTGCCACAAACCAGTGTTTGGCAGCTGCACTGCAGTGTTCCCCAATCTGAGCAGATATAGCCCCAATCTGTGGCACAGCTTTCACTTGCCAGGGAGGATGGGAAGAGATACAGAGAGAAAAGAATGAATAGGAGACAAAAGAGAGTCCCTACAATAATGAAAGTGCATTGGTTCTGCCCTCACAATCCTTCTGCCATCCATATTGACATCTGTCTCCACAGCTGCTCTCACATTTACTTGCAGAAGATCCCACAGCTACCTCTCTGTTATTACTGAAGTTTGACAGATTCTTGGAATAATGAATTGTAACTAAGAAGAACAACTCTGCCTGCGCTTCATTTGTAAAGAAACTGAAGTGTGTTGAAGCAAAGGGGAAGTGCAATAACCTTGTCTACAGAGCTCAAGACTCTGCACTGCAAGCAGACATCCTCCAGACAAAAGGAGAGGCAAAAGCAGGATGAGTTTTGCTTTTCTGTTTGACTGTTTCTGATTAAGTGAAATCACTAAAGATTGAGCATCCTGCGATTGCCAAGTATGATGTGCCAATGTGCTTCTCATCAGTAGCAGAAACCAACAATGATAATAAACATCAATCATTTTTCTATGAAAGCATCTTAGAAAAGCAGTTTGGGTGAAAGAATCATCACTAAAGGTCAATATATTGCCTGAGTAATCCATTATTCAATACATATTTTAAAAATAAAACACTTCCCCATTTCTATAGATGACATTTCTACAACACCTGGCAAAAACCTCCAGTCATGCCAGTTCTGAACACAGTGAAAAACTATGCCTTGTATTATTCTCCGTAGAGGTGGTCTCATATAATTCTGTCAATTGACTCACATGAATAAGCTACATACACAAACACACTTTAAAATATTTTCAGGGCTAAGCCCCAAATACCTAAGCTCTCTTCTTCAGTGGGATGGAAGAATTATGTTTTTCTGTTCAGGGAATAGCTGATAACACTAAGTCTTTTATGCATTTGTAATGCACTGCATCTTTTTTTTTTCCCCCAGCACTGTTGCACTAAATTTCAGGAAGACTAAAATAAAAAACTAATTATAGGGCACATATATGCAGTCTACTGAATAAAGTGGCTTTTGAGGAGTGTATAATTTAAGACAATATTTTCCAGAGGACTAAAAGGAGAGTAACCTGTCATTTTTTGGCATCTGACTTGAGAAATTAACAAATTTCTAAGAGTTGCGTAAGCCAATTGCGTGCTGTGGAGGCCAAGTGGAACTGTTAAGAAATTTTCTTCCTGCCCCAAAGCAGCAGGGCCACACAGCAGTTTTTACCAGGGCTACTTTCTGCAAGTGTATAAAGATCACTAGTGTTTTGTTTCAACCTGTACAAGTGTTACAGCAATATTTCATAGTTATATATATATATATATATGTATGTATGTATCTATGTATGTATGTGTGTGTGAGAATCTCCAGTGTCCAAAGGGTCCAAACTGGGGGCTTGAATACAGTGATCTATGGTGATGGTGTTGCTGTTCAGGTACAATGTACTTCACGACAGAAGGAATCTTCTCACCCTCCTCCAATCCCCCCTGGCTTCTTCTGTTAATATTATTGCACGGATGTGTGGAGGAGAATGTTCTGAGTATCACAAGCTGAACATTTTCTTCAGGCAAGAGTTGATGAAGCTATGCTACTCACAGATGAGATTAGCAGTCACATTACTTGTACATGGAAACTGGCAGGGTTAGGGCAGAAGATCAAAGCTGCTGTTTTACACAGACCTAGTTATGGCTTTTTTTTCCCCCCCTCTTGTCTTTGAGCCTTGCTTTATGCTTTCCTGTCTTACCATCTCTGTAGAGTTTTATTTTCTCACTGGAATAATTTTATTTCTTTGGAGCATCCTCAGACTGGAATAGATGTGTATGGAATAGATGTGTTTGGTTTGATCCCCGGTGCTGTAAACGTCCCTGCAAACCTTTGCTTTCCTTCTTCTCAAGTTGTTGCCCAGCTGTCTATCTGCATGGAGGAGGTAGCTGTAAGCACGGATCAGAAGGTGGAGTAGAGAACAGTGCCTTTTTCGGGGTGGAGCCTGGTCAGAGAGGCACATCCACACACCACCAACATGGGCAGAACAGTACCTAGAGTGCCTGATCACGAAAAGCACTATGCATCCCTTCGAGAAAGAACTCCCAGTCTATTGTTGTGGCTGCAGAGGTAGCATATGTGTAGATACATTGCCATCCAACCAGCCTTTACAGAGATGTTTAAAAGTGTGGAACAGGAGCCCTGCTAGCATGGTAACTTCAAATGCATGTGCCCACACATGACTTACTTGGTTAGCAGCTACAGCAATAAAACAAGTTTTGCCAGGAGCTTGGGTCGACATATTTTTCCCCCATTAAATAGGTCACAATGTTGTTTTTTGATTTGTGCTCTTGTTTTCCGGATTCCTACCCTGGCTGACAGATAGCCTGAAGGCATGGGGTTGCAAAGGGACGGTGGGATGGCTGGAGGTCTGATGAGAGATGTGTCCCTCCTGCTGCAATGCCCCCTGTATCTCCCCAGAAGCCCCTGTACAGAGAGACAGGAGGTGAGAGAGGTGAGGAGTTGGGGTCAGGGCAAGTTGTGCTATGCAGTTTGATGGTTGTGCAATGCTGTGTCCCCAGGCAGACTTAGTGCAGCAGTGCACTCCAGGATCTCCTGCACCAGGCACCTCCCCTTATTTTACCACACAGGCTGTGCAGGAAATCAGATGTAATAGATTTGTGGTTATATTGCGAAAAAAAAAAGACTGTGTGAAATCAGTATGTTTGTTTATCTTATGGAATGGGACAGATGAGAGAGCCCTCACCTTCTTTCATGGGTGAATTGTACAGATTTTGCCCCCAAGGGTTATGAGAGGCAAAACCAAGACCCACTTGCTCACCTCCCAGTGGCAAGGGTGCTGACAGGAATCGAGGAAGAATTGTAAAACATCCAAACAAAGGAGGAATTTGGCAATGGTCATTTTGAAATAAACCTGTTTGTGACAAGCAGTGACTGTGGCAATATTTACGCTATGATTCATACCAAAGTGCAGCACCCGCAGTTCTAGTCTGGATGACTTTTAGGATAGAAGAAGCAGCAAATACTATTCTAACGTTAAAAGTGAGCAAGGAAGCAAGCATCAAAGCTGCTCTTGGCTCTGGGACTGAGCCAGTTCTCTTTTATGTGACAATTGCAATTACAAGAAACTTTTAGCTGGCATATGCTACATTAGGGACCTTTGAGGATGCTCTCAGAAAGTCCCTTACACTGCCTCCACTCCTCCTTGATGACAAGACTGAACTTTCTTACCTGTGTCTATCTAGAGAGCCAGCAACAGTGTCTGTCTCTGTGTCTGAAAGCTCCAGGTAACTCCTGGAAGTCTCCTTACAGAGAGATACAGGCATGCTATTATCTCAGTGATTCTGATAAACAAGCTGCTATAGCTAGGAAGACATCAGAGATGCTCTGTATGCCTGGTAATTGATGCTGTCGAAAGGCCGCTTTTAGAAACTCATCAAATTCCAGTGGACACCAGTGGGAGCTTCATGTTATAACACTGCAGAAACAGCTCTTCAGAGGGAATCAGGATATCAGGTTCCTATTTCTTAACAGAAACTCAGCTTCAGAGTATGGGACTGTACTCCCTCTCTTGCCCTAATAATACTGGTAAATACCTAGTTAGTGAAAATGCCTGGCTTACTGGCTGTCTTAGCAGGGGAAAATGAGATTAGAAAAGGGAGTGGCTACAGATTACTTCCTCCAAGAAGATCTTTGATTCCAACAAAATCTTCAACATTTAGACTTCTCAGTTTAGTCCTTAGGTACCTAGTGGTTTTTGCCTATGTAAAATACTTGTGGAGGGAAGTATCTTGACTCAAGCTGGTTGAGTGACTCCTCTGCTTAGCACTACATATTCTCTAAGTTTTCCCTTGTACTCAGCTGTTGAAGCCAGTTTTGGACAGTTTATGGAAAACACCCTTAAACATTAAAGCTGGAAAAAATAAGAAAAAAACACAGAAAAATGACTAATGTAAAGCCCGGAAGAATTGCTTTTGTGAGAAACCTGCATGCTTACATTTTGCCCTTCTCTGTCTCTAAATTTCCACTTGAAGGAGTTTTTGATTCTTTTCATTTCCATCTCAGGTTTATGTCTTTTAAGTCAATACAAATGTATCCCATATCCTAGCTAGTGTATTTCTTAAATTGATGGAGGTGTAAAAGTTGTACCTCTGCACCACTTTGAAAGCAGTGTAAAGGCTGCTGTTATCACATCCTTTGCCTGTCCTGAACTGGACAGCTTTCCCCCACAGCACAGCCCCATCCTTTCTATTTATTTATTTTGATGGATCTGTATGTTTGCTTTGCACATGAAGAGGAAATAATTCACAAATACACATTTCCAAAGACCTGATAAATTAATGGGGTTTCCATACACAGTAAATAAAAGACAAAACATAGAGGTAAATAGAATTACAAATAGCTTTCTCCTTTTTATTACACATACTACTTAGAGACACAAAGACTCTGGAAGTTGTAAAAATTAATACCATCCTCCATTTACATGAAGTGTGACTTTCCCAATCTGTGATTTCCCCACAGTAAAGAAAACACCCTGGGACAGGGAGAATTGTAAGAAGGCTGTGTCATTGATACGTCTGCAGTAATACTGTTACACAGAAAATACTCTCTTCCCAGCAAACAGGGGCAGATTATGAGAACAGAGTGCTTCTTTAGTGAGAAAACATGGACCACTCAGAGCGAAGTTCACCCTAATCTACAGAAAGAATTTCGCTGTGATACTGTACACAGTCTGGTACCCAGCTGCAATACCTGGGAAACCCACCATCCAAAAGCAATGCCATAATCCTTGGTCACACTTGACCTTTTATCAGGGTCCAAGCTGACCTCTGCTCCAGCTCTCAGGATGGTGACTTTCTTGGAAGGCTGGTCCTGAAGCATGACCCCTGCAGACAGCTGGGGCCATGTGCCACCCCAGGCATGGCAAACCCTGCTGCTCTGAGAGTGAAGAATGAACAGATTAAATGAAAGCCATTCTTCAGAAGCAGGATCACAGATCATCCCTTAAATTCATCAGGGTTTGTTCAAATACAGGAAAATGCATTCTGACTCACTGACAAAACTAGCATGATTTGCTGGCTTGTTTTTCTAATATTTTCCCAGACAGAGTGATGTAGACCCAGCTCTTGAAACCACCAGTGGTACTGGGGGTGCGAGAAATGGAAAATTGAGTCTTGCTTTGTAACAGTACTTTGAATTTAAAATTAAACTTGCTGATTATACTGGTTTAGGAAACATTTGCAGCAGCCACTGCCTATCTATAAAAGCATGCATTTTTTCCCCTTGCTTTTCAAACTGAAAGGAAAGTAACAAATCCAAAAGCCAGTAGGCTAAAAATATCTGATGGATTTAATGAAAGAGATGAAGGGGCAAAAGATGAGTTTTGTTCAAAAATGTTTAATGGTGAGTAGTATACCACATTTCTTCTTCATGTTCAGTGCCTTTTCATCCACACCTCCATCTAGCCTCTCTCCTCCCTGTCCTTGTTCTGTCACAGCATGTAAATAAAGCCCAAGTCCTCTTGAGATGGGGTGGTAATGGATTGTATCTGCTCAGGTCCTGCAGCTGTGACAGAGCTTCTGCAGCACTGACTTGAACTAGAAACATTCCCTGGGCTGAGCTGCAGCCCAGCCCTTGCAGGCAGGGCAGGATTTTACCTGTCAGCACACCACAGAGGGCAGGGTTAAGGAAGGGCTCTGCGACTCCAGCAGTGCCACAGGAATCCTGTGGTGCAGGCGGGAGCATGGCAAACTTCCTTTTCCTTTCTTCAGTACTAACCCTGCTTTCATCACCAGATGGACCAGAACTAGCTGTACCCAGAGAGCTTGAGGAGAGAAGGAAAGGGCTTTGGATATCACCATTTGCTAACAGGAGTGACCTGGCACTGAAGGGAAGGCACTGAATCAGAAGAGGTCAATCCCACAGTGCTGCATTTTCTGTGCTGTCCTCTCCAAAACAGGTGCAGTTGGTACTCAGGGCTTGCCTTTCTGGTTAAACATTCTCCAGGGCACAGGCTCTCCCAGATCACATCTGCTGGGTTTCTAGATTTGGGATAGCTGCTGTTTCCCTGGGTAGAGGACTGTTTTATTTTCTGCCAAGAGTCACTGGCATCTAGACAGTCTTTTTACCAGAGCTTATGGAAATACTTTCCGCTAAAACAAATACTGAAGTCAAACCTTTACAGAGTTTCAAACTATTTATGGGTGTGGTTTACGAAGCAATTCAGGCTGATATGAACTAGGATTAGTGCTGAAAAAAAGACATTCTGGCCCTTCCCTCTTCTGTCAATTCTCATTTCTGCTCTAAGCTGTAGCAGTGAGCTCATTGGGCTGCAAACAATGCCCTCAAAGCCAAGTGACATCTTCCTGCTGGATGAGTGAGCTGAACTGGCTGAGCATGCCAGGTACTAGTGTAAACCCCAAAGACTGCAAAGCAAGGGTGGACAGAACAGGTCTTTCCCTTTTAGTGCAGCACACCTTTAGATTAGTTTAAAAAACTGAGGAAAAATGGACAATCAAAACTTACAATGTCGAGACTAGAGTGCTGACTAATGGCAGAACCTGGTTAAAATCTCTTCCATGGCAAGCCAGGCAGGTTCACACCAACCAGAATCTAATGCACCTAGCCTTACAGATACACATTACATATAAACTCTATTACTCTCTCTCCATTTTTGCCAAAATATTCTGGACTAAAATAAAACTAAAAAGTAGAAAAAAGCAAAACATCAGAAGCACAGAAGTTGCTGCAAAAGAGTGCCTAACCCCTGTCCTCTGTCCTGATTCTAGCTATAAACACAAATGCAGTCTCGCACACCAACCACTGTCCAAACAGGAGACGTCAACCTTGGTCACATTTGTTGATCAGTTGCCAACAGTCTCCTGATCAAAACACACTGACTAAGGCTTTGAACTGTGGCTATCATCCAGAAGGGCACCTGCTCCTCTCTGCCCAGAACGTGTAGTTACGTTAGCTGCCGCATGCTCAGTTTTGTTTACTGTTTCCCACTAACCTCAAACCATGCTTCTTTTACAAGGCAGCTTAGCTAAGATGAACACAGCACTTACTAAGCTGGCAGAATTAGACTGCCTCTTGCAATCAGTCTAAAAGGACTCTGTCAGAACTGGACGTACAGGGCTCTCCAGGAAACTACACCAGAACATGGGCTGGCTTTAGAAAGACTGGCTTATCTTATTTTCCAGGTGCCTTGTTTACCAGGACTATAGATGAGTGACGGCCTCCTTTTCCTAAGACTCCTTCTGCTTCATGGGTAATAATAAAGAGGACTTATCATTGCCTCCAGCTGCCATTTAAAACTGTCTCTGCTCCCTGCAGGAAGCAGTGTAGATGTTTTCCAAAGGTGAATGCCATTTTCTAGTCTGATTATTTCAACACTTAATTATTCCACTCCCACTCCCCGAAGTGTTTTGTTTACGTTGGTTTTATTTATTTTGGTTTATTGGAGCTGGCAATCACAGGTAGGCTTCAGGGAACAGATATTAGGAGAAGCACATCTGTCTCTGTAATTTGATGCCCTGATGGATTAAAGCTGGAAGGAAGGACGATGGCTATTTATGGTATAGCAAAGCTACATGGCTTGTGAAAGGTGTTTCCTTTTTCAAGAACATCAAGCTTTTTTTTTTTTTTGACCCTAGACTGTAATTTCAGTTCCTGGCATCTGAACACTGCACCTTTGACCAACAGCTACTAGTACATAATATCCCAATCATTCAACAAGGACGAGAAGCCACTCATTTCACACATTTCCTTCTTTTTTGCATTCCTATTCAATCTCCATCACCAGTCTCCTTCCATATAATCAATAGAAATAGCAGGAGATGATAGAGAGCATTCAATAAAGTCTCTCTTGTGGCTTACACTGCAGCCCTCCTCTTTATACACTGGCATCTGGGCCAGTCTCTTTGTCATGTTAATTATTGCATCTCTGCCCATCAGGAATAAGACAGTGCTATTTCTGGCTAAAGCTGGGAAATGTGAGGACACAACGTGCCATCTGAACTTGCCTCTACCATAATACTGTGGCTAGGGCTTTAAATACTTTTTACTGTATAACATGATTTGGACAACATTTCTCATCAACAGTGGGACTGATTCAAACACTAGTAAGAGGAAGGACATCCTCACAATTAAGCATGTGTCAGATGAAAACTAAGTGGCAGAGGCAGTTTAATAACCTTGCACCACACCCTGCCTGATGGCAACAGAGGACTCAAGAAATCCCTGTTGTTGGCAGCGCTAATAGAGGCCTTGTCTGAATTACGAACATGACACAGTGTGTCCAGCTGGGATTTTTAAGTGTTGGGAAGCACCCTCTGGTCCACAGTAGAGGACACACTCTCAGGAAACACTTCTACCTAGCAAAGGAGGCAGAAATCAGACTCTCTTAATGTGAAAGACTGTGCTCTTGAACAATGTTTACAATGAACAATTCCAGCCCAATTTTTGTTGTCTTGTTTCACAATATAGCCAAAATCACTTACACGACAAGATTTCCATACTTCATTATGTTTCCTAGATTTAAAAAAGAGAAATGAATTGACTTGGCAGATAAGTTTTAAAACTGGAAATTGCAGAAATAGAGTACAAACAGCTTCTTGTTACAACTCAAATCACTGTATTTGCTACTGACCATCTTCCCAAAATTATCATTAGTACTGTTTGCACACTGTACTTTTTGAGGTTAACCTCAGCACAGGCATAGAAACATAAGCCCTTGAGTTGGCTGAGATTAGGTCTGCTGATCAGTTTCTCCAAGCTACAAATAGAAATTAGCTTTAGCTCATGCAAAATGTGGCTCTGGGCCTGGTGGATGTTAATAATAAGGTTGCAGTGGCATAACAGTCTTCATACCTGCTGTGTGTGCCTGGATGCAAGGCTCCAAATTCGAGGGGTGGGGCTGAGTGCTGCAGGGTCCCTGGCCAGGTTGTTCTTCTACACCTCCCACATCGTGCCCTGGAGCGTGGCTTTGGCAGGAAAACCCAGGCACCAGCAGAAGGGGGTCATTTTGCCTCCCCCCTCCCGTGGGAAGGTGTCAGTGGGAACACTGTGGGAGCCCCCTTTTCTCTTGGCCCTGTTCTGGACTGGAGCAGGGCATGGGAAGGTTGCCATAGTGCCTTTGTCTGGCGAGGCATGTGGGTGCAACCTATGGGGAGTGCCTGCCATCTTCTTTGGGTTCCTGAGCGTGAAGGCGTTTTTGTGGGTAAACACCTTCTCTCTTTATATGCTTTTGGTATTCATTTTGTTGTTACTGTGTGTTTCTTATCCCATTGCTTTTTGGTCCAGGAAATTGTTGTCTCAGCCTCTGCTTTTGTCCTTTCCTTACTGGAAGCTTTCGGGTAAGGGGAGCGGTTTATTTGTGTTTAATTTCCTGCTGGTGTTAAACCACCAAAACCTCTGTTTTGCAAAGGCACACTGAAGTCGTGACTCCACTGTGGTATTGCTGTGAGGATGTGTAACAAGGAGTTGTAGCTTCAGATTGATAGTGGATTGCATGAGTTTTTTCTACCAGATTTTGAAACTAATTATTGTAACAACAGTAACAATTTTCATATTAATTCACTTATCAGTCAAAGTAACAGTTGGCAGAAGTCTCTCTTAGGAGATGATAGAAAATTTCTACCAAAGATTATGTTTTTCCACTTGAGAAAACTTTTCTTTTAGAAATTTCATTGAAACACATTAAAAGTAATGGGCATCAGAGATGATAATGATAAACATTTGCTGAAAACTAGTGGTTTCCAGCAATTTTATATAAATTGGTTTCACTTCTGGAAAAGGTATAGTGCAATGAACTCTGAAACAGGCAGGAATGTTCCCCTTAGTGGTTAATGCAGTTAATACAAGTACCATGAATATAAATTTGAGTTTAGTGAGATCTCTTTGTGATTATGTAGTCTACTCCTGAGCTCACCAGTGGAATGTGAAAGATGCTTTAAGTCTAGCACACCATAAAGAAAAACATAAAACAGTTGCACCTCTATTCTCTTCACCAGATGCCATATTTTGCCATATTTACAGGTGTATCTGTGGGAAATTCAGAGATCACATCCACACTGCGCAGCTGAATTTTGCTGGGGTTGGGCACATGGTTGAATTGATGGTAGAAAGAGGCCCTTGGGACCATCATGTTTATCTAACAACCACCATTTTCTTTGATCTGTGCTCTCCTTCTGTGCAACACCTGGCTCACCTGGTGCCACAAACAGTGTTTCACATGAGTGATGTAGCACTCTTTCCTGCAGTGAGTCATTTAAAGCAGAAAGGTGGGTCTGGTAGGGGAATAGTGAAAATACTATGCTAGCATGGAAGACAATGTTTAAGTAACTGAGCATCCTTACTGAAGAAGAATGTATGGAACAAGCCAGAATTTCTCCCTGGCATGCTTTTCTTTGGTGGCTGTGGGAGTTCTGTAGAGTTTTCCTAGACATGATAGTAACAAATAGGACAAACTGCATGGTGCTAAGTTGCAGGTTAGGGAGTGGTTCTTCCTGCAACCCTCCCTCCTCTTCTCCTGAAAAATGTTCTCTCTGTTTTGTTAAGTACAAACCAACAGTATGTCTTGGAGAATGAACAGCAAATGGAAGCAATGTGGTAGGTTTGTAGTAATCTATGAATATCTGTCCTGTAGACCCAAATTGACACGGTAGATTAGGTTCCTTTCTGTATTGTCCTGCGAGGGCAGCAATAAGAGCTTTGCAAAACACTACCCAGCCAGATGTTATTACCTGGGATAAAAAGGCCTGGAAATCCTCCTCTTCCCAAAAGCACTTGCAAGCTTTGGGCCTTGATTCAGTTCTTGAAGCGTACATGGAAACTGTGTTAATCCATCAGTTTCTGCAGCATGCAGAGGTCCCTTTCCGAATCTCTGTAAGCAGACTGATACTGCAGATGATGCCTTAAGCCTCCTCTGAAACCTGCATTCCTAGGTGACTACCAGGTCTAGCAGCTGCAAGTGATATTTCCTTCTGACTCTGAGCAACTGAGGAAATTAAGCCCACCCTATCTGATGCTAATTTGGTTATGGTGACTCACCTCCATTCACGGTTTCCAGGGTAATTGTTACAACATTCTCCAGCTGCCAGTATAATCCCCAGGGGTCTGTGGTAGATTTTAATTTGAAGTGTTCTAGTGGTAGAGGATAGTGGTTAATTTCTAAGTATAACCAAATCCAAGTCGAATCCTAGCTATCAGTCTTTACTGGGAAACACCTCTAAAGAATTATCTTTCCTGCTTCTTCTGCAGATATATACTTTAGGAATGATGAAATAATCCATACTATAGGTTTAGAAAAGTAGGATATGGTTTCTGTCCTACAACTCACCTGGGCCTGACGCTGGCTTTCATTGCCTTTGGCACAAAATTCCATACTTGTACCCTTTGTTTTTCGCTTAGCAGTAGTTGATGCAGTCAGCACCCTGCAGAGTACTATTTTCTCACTTTTGCAACCAATAGAAAGACCTACAAATGATACAAAGTAATAGTGCTTTGTAGGTAAATTTCATGATAGCAGGGTTCACTGCTTATCTTTCTTCTGATCTGGTTTTGCTTAGCTGATTGCTATTTTGACTCGTAAGCAGTCCTGTGTAGGGGGTCTGAAAGTGAGACTGATTCATCTTTCACGGCAAACAGACTAGTCAAACTATATTTTTTTGTGGCCAAGCTAAAAAAGTGGATTTTGTAATGCAATGACCAGCTCAAAAAATGAAACACAAGATGACTCAAGGAGTCATACACATGCTGTCTTTTAACATCAGCAGTCTAGCCCCTTCAATGCAAGAGCCTTCCCTCTTTCCCAAGTTCCTCTGACAGCAGTTTTGAAAAATGCAACTTCATCCTCCCGTCCCTGTGCACCATATGCTGGTGTCTCACTCCATCCTTACCCTCTCCCCCAGCCCTCCAGCTTCAATTGCTGAGGTGCAGTAGAAGCATCCTGACCATACTTCCAACACAGAGCTTCTCCAGGTTACACTCAGCTGTGACCGTGCCTGAATCCATGGGGAAGGTACCTCACTGAGCTGCACTCTGCATCCTGTGCAGACACAGCAGAGCACACATTCATGAGCCTGGACACAGAGCCATCAGAAATGCCTTCACCATTGCAGTAGTGCCACATTTCTGCAGGAGGAGCATATGTGGGCTCAGGCTGTCCGCATCTCTTCCATGTAAGATGCAGAAATCCATGTAAGATGTAGCACGTCTAAGCATTCACTCCTGTTTGAGACCCCTTATCACCCTGCCCTGGATTCTTCTTAGTCTTCCTCTCTGCCTAGGGTATGTAAATTCATACTGGCAGTGTTAGGTGTCCTAGGCTTGGCGACAGCAGGAGCCAGAATTTGGACAAGATTGTCCATGTTTGACTTGTCTCAGGACAGGCCAGTGAATTTTAAGAATCATCCCACTGACTCAGCAACATAATTTCTTTCTGAAAAAACATTATTTAAATATGCATGTGCTGGATCTGGACCTCACCCACAGTGGTCTGACTGGTGCAGAAATGCTAGGTCAGTTTGGTAATGCAAAACTGAACCAGGTCCTCCAAGATCTTCATCTGCCTTTGAGGCACCATAACTGCTGGTCCCACTACTCCAGTAAAGCTTGTTATGATAAATGGTGTAGCCATACAGAGGAATACCATCAGTTCTCTTCTATATATACTGCTCATCTGACTTTTGAGGACCCAAATACTTCTTCCTGCAAAGTCTGGATGGCTTGACTGTAACTCTTTTGGTAAGCAAGTACACTTAGGCATTGTTGAAAACCAATTTTTTTCCTCTTTTCCACCCACTGCCTTGTGTTCTGAGACAGACAATGCCTGAAAAGAAATGTGAATGAAATTTTTTTTTGGTGACCCAGTGGACTGAGTTTAACAAATAAAAATAAAAATAAATTTTAATATTGTGCAGAGTGCTTTCAGATCCCCTTCAAAGATGTACTGCTCCATCTCCTCTGCCTTAGCCAACAGCATACTTAATTTACTTTCTCTGGAATTACAACTCGAGCATTACTCCTCCATTTCATTGGCAAAGCTGAAATAGTGATGCAATTCAAATCAAGGCACCTGTTTTTAGCAATGATGCTGCAACACAGCATTTCTGCAATTAAAAGGTTGCAATGAATTAGGGAGGTAACTTCTCCTTTGAGGGAGGAACACAGCCAACAGAGCTTTAGGACCTGGAATTGGCTCCAGCACAGCCAGCTCTAACAACTTCACTGCTGCTCTCTGTAAAGACCTGACCCTTAAGAAACTGGCTCTGTTCTAAACCTCCTGGCTTTGCCAAGCATGAGACATTTGGAACTCTTGTAGTTCCATAACTTTCTCAATCACTTGAATAACAAAGATCCTAAAACCTGTGACTGTCTTCGTCTTACCCTTTTAATGTGACAAAAGTAATATAATATCCACCTCCACCTGAGGCTGCCTCTGGATGCTCTTGGCCCACCTTAAAATCATTTGCATGTAACCACTGATCTCTTGTGGCTTTCTAAACTCGCTATTCAGGTCAGCAAATCATTTGCATGTAGCCACTGATCTCTAGTGACTTCCCAAACTCAGCAGTCGGGTCAGCAACAAAACTTCCAAAGACAGTATAACCAGTAACACCCAATAAAAATAGCCATATGAAGCACTTCTTTTATTTGAAGCATGCTGCTGCATGCCAGGGAGAAATCCCTGGAAAAATGGCCTACAGCAAAGTGCTTGTTTCTTCCCTATCTTCTTCAAAAAATTTCTTCAAGATTTGAGTCTGAGTGCCAGTAGAATTCTTTTCCAAACTGCAAGGTTATCAGTAATGCAGCTTGGCATTGAGCAGCAAACATGTGAGTTTGTCTATATAATGAATTTTGAAGACAAAATGAAAATTGTCATTCTTTGCTTCATCCTCAAGATTATGTTTCAGCAGCACTTCTCTGAAACTACCAAGATGGTAAGTATCCAGCCTCAGTTATTTCACTGTCAGGAGCTTAGCTTATCATATTCCTCGCATGAGCTATACATTCTGTACACTTAGAATTAAACTTTTTTTTGATCTTGCAAAGACTTCTATTTTCTCCATTTCAGGGAGAAATGGAGAAAATCAGGGCAGGATCTGTGCATCTTTTAAAGACAGTTCTAAAAACTGTAGAATGACGCTCTGCTCCTGGTTGCATTCACAATACAAAACAAGAAATTAATAAAAGTGAAGCAGCAGAAGGGTTGCCCACTTGTAACACTTGGATAGCCGTTTCTTTTTATCCCCAAATAGTCATCTAGGAAACAAATTTTTTTTTGGTCAGTGGCACAGGATTTATAAGAAAGGAATCCAAAGCTAACCTGTGACTATGATTCACTTTCCTGAGTCTATTACCCTGAAAACTGTAAGTGATGTAATAGGCTGAGACTGCTAGCCAAAGTTTCATCATGGAGTCCACAAAGTAATTTGTACTCCCAGGGCTGCATTTTACAGTAAATGGAAGCAAGGAACTGTGAGAAACATGCTGTTGGGAAGGGAGCAACAAAAAGAAAGGAGTAGTTAATCAGTCTTGGTAAGATGACCATGCATCTCAAGTGCATACAAAGCATCTGGGGAGGTGTACAGGGAAGGAAACTTTTTCTGGTAGAAACCCAGAAAGTTTTATGACATGAGAAAGACTCCTCTACTTACCAGAATCCGACAGAGCTGGAAGGTGAAGTATGGTAGAGACCATTGATTGACAGAGGTAAATACGGGCTACATAGGGCTGGGCTCTGCACTGAGCCATTTTGAGCACAGTAGGAGATGCTGACTGCAGTTTGTCAGAAGCAGAATATCAAAACACAGCTCAGGGTAGGACTGCTCATAAACCATTCTTCTTATTGAGGACTAGACTTTAAAAGAATGGTTAACTATGGAGACCAGCAATAACTGGGACCTGGGAAAAGGTTTAATGAAATAAGGGCAAAATAGGCAAAGAAAGGCAGGGGGAACAGCAACTAGCATTTTTAAGAAGACCTTGCTTAAATCCTTTAAAGCAAACACAGGGCAGAGGTATTGTGCAAAGCTGCCTGCATAGTGTGCAATACTAAGGCTGTGCAGCTACCAGGGAGTGATGCTGAGATTTTAAATAAGAAGCACCAGCAGAGTCCCTTGTGTGATGAGGGGATATTTAATGTAAAGGATCATTATTGCAGCACAAATTCTAATGCAGTGCCTTCTCTTTCTGCAGTACAACCTTATCTGGAAAATTCCTGATGACAAACTCACACTTGCTGTTTTGGTTTCCATTATGAAAAACCACAAAGGAAAAGCTATGTAGCAAACTGCTTTGGCTTGCCATTTGTTAAAACGCATGCAGATCCCTCTGCTGCACAGGGACGAGCTCTGCAATAAAAAAACCCCATAAATATTCTTGCAGTGTACTAAGAAACCCCGTTGAAGTCAAACAGGAGATTGCCAGAACTTTAAAAGTCAGGCATTTCCTTTCCACAAATCTGAGCGCAAGGAAAAGAGAAATTTTGATACCCTGCAGCAACAGAATGTCATCAACAAGGATGCAACAAGCAACAGTTTATTTGTAGAAAAATCCTTTAAAATTTACTACATTGTAAGATTAAGGAAAAAATAGTCTTAATATATATACATACAATATATATAAACAAACACATATCGCACCATGAAAATTACATGCTTTTTAGAACAGAGAATGGGTCATATTCCCTCATATCAATTTTAAAGTTATCACTGCAAGAAACCTTGCTTCCTTTTTTTTAAATTTTTTTTTTATCCCCATCAAAGTTTTCAAGTACAGGAAGTAAGTAATGCAGGATCTAATAGTAGAAAACCTTTGTTATACACAAATTACAACTGACAGCTAGACAATATTATTCTGCAGTATCCAACACTTGTGTTTTTTGAACTCTATAATGATATGAACTTTTACCTGAGGTGCATGGAAATAACAAAGCATGATAATTGGCAAGTTTAAGAGATTTTCACATTATGATTTGACTGTAATTGAAGTTGATTAGGTATCACATCTATACCTATAGTACTGGCACAAGAATGCTCTGCGTGAGTCATCACCAATGACTTAGAAGTGCAGGAAAAATTAACAGGCAAGCACCACTTGCAATGATAAGCATGCAGACAATTTAAGTGAAACAGAGGTAGCATGTTCTTGTAACTCCAGCAGGGTCATTCAAATCAACTGCACTCTCCCTTCTGCAAAAGGCACTCACTTTTTCAGCTAAAAACAATGCGCTTAAGTTTGGTCAGGTTGACCACAAATGGTGGATTTCTCTCCTTACAAATACAAAAAAATGTTAAGCAGAGGACACAGTGAAAAGGAAAAAAAAAGAATGTAAGAAACACACATATAAGGTACTATGTGCTATTCCTCTCCCCCTACCTTTCATGGGGAGAATTATATAAAACAGTTGCAGTACGTAATCCAAAAGTTAAGACTTTCCAGTTTAAATGGCAGTATTAAGCAGCACATTCTCAATCAGAAATAGTTTAAACCACCAGAATTACACCAGTCTTTTTAATAAAGAGCAACAATTCACAGTTAGGAGTAGAAAGTTTATGCACAAAAAAGGTGGTGCCAGAGAAGAATCCTCTGATGCAAAAGCTCATAAATTAGCACACACTGTAACTTTTATACTGTATCTTTTATCCTTTTTGCACTTTAAAAGGATGCCCACGCAAAGCACCTCCTCTTACCGTGACACTACTGAACTAATCGAGTTATAGGATGTGCCACTGTTGCAACTGGAAGCATAAGCCTCTTGACCATTAGCATCTAAATTAATTTTGAATACAGAAGATGCCTTCAGTAAGAAATCTGCCGCATCTCTGCGACCTAATTCCCTCAGCTTAGACATTAGTATGCCTACAGTGCTGTCAGGTGCATTACTCCATTCCTGCAGAAGGGCATGAACTGGGCTTGAGATAAAGTAATTTTGTGTTCCATTATTTGTATTGTACTTTGCAACAAGATCAGGGAGGCCCAGGTTCATGGCAAGAAGGCACCAGTCTTTGCCCATTGGATCAGGCGGATCCAAAAGTCGACTTAGTTTTCTCCTGGTAAGTAGATTGAGATCAGAAACATGAATATCCATTCCTAGGCTTCCCTGGGAGTAAACATCAAGACACCCAAAACACAGTATACTGCTAAAGCTCTCTTTATATCCCCCCATAGTGTTAGTTAGTGATGTCTCCTTTTGACTCTGTGCACGGAAAAAGTCTCTAGGCTGGTAGACCATTACTGGTTCATGATGCTCCCTCAGCTGCTGAGGACTAAGGTAATATTTCCCGGTCAGAAGACCTGGTAAGGTCGTGGCTATTAAGTTATCAATGGTGCTGCACACAGAATCCAGAAGTAAACAGCACTTGATCTTCTCTGTTTCCAGTCCTCTAACTTGAACCTCTATACCCTGCCCATGATTGACCAGCAGCACTAAAAGCTCAGCTCCACGATTCATAATCTTTGATCCATTTACCCATAGACGTATATCAGCATCTCCCTCTGTGCTCTGCTGATGAATCCACCTGCAGAGATTCACCTGAACTTTATGAAAAATTCCACAAGGAAATGGGGTAAGATGTTCCACAGGAACGATTCTGATACCACCATAAATCAGCACTTCATCCTCCTCATCTGTCCAAGACCTGTGGAGATTGTCAGTCTTTATGAGAGCTGGAATATCCACCATTGCTCCACTGCTAAGGTCTCTTGCACAAATATCCATGGCATCCAAAATCTGTATCAGTTCTTCCACATCACTATCTGTCACCAGACGCTGGATGTCCTCTATTGTGTACCGACCTCTATAGTGATGGAGGGCTTTTGGGTTCTCCACTGACAGGATTTTTCCAAGGACACTAGAACAGAGCCAGCGAGGATCCAGAAGCACAACATCTTGGACAGTTTCACTCTGCATAATGTTAATCTGTTTAAAAATATGAAAGTTACTGTTTACATCCTGTGAAGTACAAGATTATAACCCACATTTTCACCTTCCTAAGAGACTGACCCAATAATTTGGTTAATACTACTCATGAGAAAAAAACCGAACAGTACATTTAAATATAAGGCAACTACTCAGAACAAAAAACAGATCTTGTTATTTTCTACGAGTAATGAAATTATTAGAGTCCAGCAGCTGGAAAGCCTAGTCATGCCCTGCAAGCTGTTTATGTAAAGGTGTTATCCAACTGTTCAATTTATACTAGACACATATAAATCTCTCATATGCAGTGAACACTTCATGGCAAGTGATAACATAATGATCCTTTCTGGGTATTTTATATTCTTACAAGTATAGCAATAAACTATAATTCTTCCTGTCTCAAAGAGATAATGTTGAACAAAATAGAAGTCACAAGAAATGATGGTAACAGAAAGTGTTAATAAGCAGTCTCTACTTCGCATGATGTCTCAAGAAGAAGAGAAAAAAAACAAACAACTTTAGACATTTGCTTAAACTCATAAAGCAATATGCTACCAGAACAGTATCTGGCAAATAAAGAACTGGAATTTAGATAAAAATACTCACTTCTCCTATGCTATGCAACTGCTGTGCAATATGCCGTAGGTCATTTTCACTTGCTAGGGGATTAAGATGTTCCTGTACGTCATACACAAACTGCTGCAAGGACATCAGCTGGTTTGGTCCATTAATTTTTCTCCATGAAGGCAGTGTGGAGATTATTTTTTCACACAGGTGAGTCATAGGTGGGCAAGTCTTAGAAAAGCAAAGAAAACATTCATTTGAGAAGAGTGGTACTATTTTTTTAATGGAGCTACAATGCATTCATAATGAATATTCAGATCTAATGAGTTCCAGGGTCCCTGCTGGACCCTTAATATTTCATCTGGCATTCACTTGCCATAAGCTCTGTCTACTTTTTCTTAAAAAATTGCAGAAACCACTTTTTCACTGAAATAAGCAAATTTTCCAAGTATCACCATGAGTTGCCTTCATGATTCTGTAAGCAAATGCTCATTTATCAGAATTTTTTTAGAATCTGTACTCATCAATGTCTTCGCTGGACCAATTTACTTCAAAAGGTGAGACAGCAGGGTACTAAATAAGAAGGAAAAATGGTACTTTGATGTATTGATTGTCTTAGACTTCACTGATGCCTTCTTGCTACATTCTCAAGCAACAACCTCTACTTCTTATGCAGTAAACCCCTTCAGACTGCAAACTAGTGACCATAACTGTAATAAAGCTTTCTTAGAGAAGAAAATCTTATAAAATCAAGAGACCATCAGGAATGTAAAATAGTCTGAATTTTGCATGAATCCAAATATTTTCCTCAACCCGCAGAATTAACTCAGTAATACATCTGCTTCTAATCAATTCCAAAAAAATATGTTTCAAAAGTAGCTGCAGAAAATCTTGCTGGAGTGTAACATAATATTAATCAATTTGGCTCAGGCTACAAAAAATTTGACTTGGTCACTCTTAGTATGGAAGTCTCCATGGATTCTCCATGGTGATAACATCAAACCATGGCTACACTTTACCTTTAGTCTCATATGCATATACCTACACGTACAGACAGAGCTGCAAGCAATCTTTTTCAATTAAAAAATGCAGTTAAAAGTTAATACATGTTCAGTTTACATATCCATATTTGGAATTAACTTTCTAATAGTTAAACTTACTTTCCTGAAATATAATATATTTCTCTGTTTCTCTATAATACTATGCTGATTAAAAAAACAAAAAGGGGGGCCAATGCTGGAACCCAGTCACTGCCAATCAGAAAACTGAAATTATGACTTTGAACTGACATCTCAAATTGATTCTTTTCAACAGAGAGCATTTTGGTCACCTGCTACTATTTTCAAAATACTGACTGAATCTTTGATGTCAAGGGCTTGTTTATTGCAAAGCCTGTCAATTATGCTGTTAGAACACTGGAACAACTGTGATTTCTGTACACTTCATTGTTCTAAGTTCGAAATTTACAGTAGATAGGTACACAAGATGTTCCCATGTTGGCTAATCCAACCCAGACTATTAGACACTACTTACAGAAATTATCTGGCTTCTTATTTCTTGCAGGTGATTTCGGAGAAGCTTCATATCTTTAGACCCAGATGCTCCAGCATCCAGGACAAATAACTTTTCTGAAATTTGCAAATCGTTTCCAAATCTAAAGGAAAAGAATTATTAACTTAGCTCCAAATCCAGTTTATTTCTTAATACAATTGTACTTCAGACTGAAATTATACTAGAGTTATTTTTCCTCAAGGAAAGATGAATATTAAGTAATGATTATGCTGAGATATTTTATAAGTGCAGAAATTATAGCTGCTGTACAGTTTTCTTGAAAATAAGCAGAGGTTTTACATTTTACTAGAGAATTTTGTTATTTTATTACTAGGATTTTATTATTTTTAAAGTCTTGTTTGTTGCTTGCTTTCTTCTCACTTTAAATAGCTTAGTAGCCATTGCTGTTGGCAGCTCTCTTTCTCACTTCCTTTTGACTTTCCAACCACACAAACCTGTTTTCCTAGCTCTGGACAGATTTGCATTTAAAAGGATTCCAGCGCCAAAGATGGAACACAGGTATTTTTTTATTGGTTTATTTCAACTAATTAAGATACTGCCCCCCCACTATTGTGCTGGAATTCCTACACCTGTTTCTTGTACAGCCCAGACAAATGTCTATACTTGCAAGCATGGATGATTTCTCACACCCAGTGTTTCCCTCCTATATGCTGACTCTGAATACAAGGTATTGTTACTTTTAACAGTAGTGTGTAAATGGAAAATTCCCTATTTCCATCTACCATAAGCATGCGATCCAGACATTTGCAGAAGAATTCTAGAAGTTTCACTAACTTCTAGGTACTTCTTGAATGACCTTGTCACCTGGATGACTCCAAAATGTCCAGCTTTTTGCAAACTGTGTGGGGAGTACTTCCAGGCCTCATTTAAGTTTTTTTCATACCTATCCTAAATCAGTTCAGAGCTAACTCTGAAGTTTCCCCTTTTGCATCCAGAGTTTTTAGCTGCAAACTGCCCACTTTTCTGAGATCAGTGCAAAACTTGGGCACCAAGATGTTAGACAGAAAGCTGGAATGGGTCTTTGGATGTAGCCCAGTGTTTACAGTGTGAGAGTGCCTACACCACAATTAATTTTGACACCACTTGGCTCATTTTGTCTCAGTGCAATATTGGTAAATGTTTCAATTTTAGCACAACAAAGGCCTCCTGAACATACTCAAAATAACATCATATTAGCCATATGAAAACCTTTTACAGATTCTGATGCATTTTAGACTTTTTTTCTTTCCAATTAGCATATTTAAACACTATGTATAAATACACTTCCCACTTACCTGTTCCTGATTTCTTTCAACAAGGAGATGTCTTTGTCATACCAGAACTCTCCCCCAACAGGCCGAGGCAGGTTCACTATGTCAGCATGTGTGGCAACCAAAACAACACGCAGGGGACTCTTCAGCTTTCCACCAAATGCTAGAAGAGAAACAGGAGCACTCCCTCACTATGAGCCATGCCTATGGAGATGGCTGATAGTGACCCAGAAAAGCAGAAAAAATTTTACATTCTTCAAATCACTTTTGTAGTGATTTACCAACTCTAAGCACAGCCATTAACAGTGTAACTGCTGGTGCTCTTGCAACTATCTGCTAATAGGACTGTCTATATAAGGCCCAATTTTAACACCTAGACTATTTGAATAACATTAGGCACATCTATACTGTGTTACTTCATTGGTTCAACAAAAACAGCAAAAATCAGTAGCACTAATGGTATAGCTACTAACTACAAACTATGACCGTGTGAGGAAAAAATAATTAGAAAGAACAGCTTCTTAAAAGGGTTTTGCATAATCTTTGAGTGGTCCTGAATATTACAGGTGCAGAATAGAGGACTGTAAGAACACAAAACATCTACAACATTCATATGTTGATATGAATGCTATTTTGTAGTACTTACACAAACAATGACCTCTCACTTAGGTGAGAGTTAAGTAGGAAAGCCTGGCAGAAGCCATGAAAAAGAATGAGAAAGAAAGAAAGATACAAATGGCATGAATGAGGTGACAGTATGGAACACAAAGTTTTCAATCTTTTCTCAAACATCATTAAACTATTTTTAAAAGAGACAGTACACCCAACGCTGCTCTTAAAAAAAGTCACAAGGTAGGAATATGCTTACATCACTGCTCAATTCTCATCAACTAAGTGCTACATAATCTTGATTAATTAACAAAAAGCCACATTTCCCCAAATCTCTGCACAGCACTTCAGGGCAAGTATTTTGAATATTTTTTTTTTATTGGCAGCTAAGGACTTAGACAAAATAACTGCAAAGTAATTCCAAGAGTTCTAACTTTTCTGCAAAGATCAGTTACAGATATTACTTGAGAGATTTGTAACAATGCAGAGATGCAAGTACCCAGACTGAGCTGATCAGTATAAAGACAGACTTATGTCAAGTATCTAAATAATGCTGATAATCAAGAAGCTAAGCAGATAAGCAAGAAGAAAAAATTAACTGAGATTCTGACTATTGAATCAAGAACTAAGGTTCCTTGCTAGACTGAGGAGCTGTGAAAAGCTTTCAGCAGCTGCAAATTAGTTGTATTTGCAGCTTTGTCACCTTTTTGCAAATTTCTGAGCTTTAACTTTCACAGGTAATTTACTGCTGGTTAGATCCAAATGCTGATATTATTAACCTTGTAATTTGATTTAAAATAGAAAATAAAAGAATGCAAATGCCTGAACTGAAAACCAGCTGGCTCATTGTCTGACTGAGATAATGCATACAGAAATGAGCAGAACACAGAAAGAGAGAGAAAATAGCTCTTTGCACAATATTAAGTATTTAATACATTTGTCTGGTGAATTCCTACATTGTTACAAATGTCCTTGAGTGCTGATTTAGATCCACTGTCAGGAATAGCCTTTCAGATCATAGAACCGAGACACATGTCAGAGCTTGGTAAATCCAAGAAACTGCCACAGTCTGCAGACCAACACTTTGCTCCAAACACAGACAAGTTACAAGTTACTGTATATACACCTGGATTACCAGACCTTTAAAGAAAAATGTTATTTAATTTTTTTGCCCATCAGGTAACTTTCAGCAAGCCTGAATATAAAACAAGTAAAATTACTTAAAACCTGTGCAAAATTGGAGAATATGCGAAATTTACAAGAAATACTGATTTCTGTGCATCAGCACCAAAAAAATTATCATAGTAGAAGTCCAAATCGAACTCTAGTTAAACACATGAAAGTTGCACATACTGAGGGGTAATGCTGTTCCATAATATTGTTCTGTCCTGTTGTCACTGACAAGACTCATTTGTGCTGAAAACACTGTTAAATTGGGCTATATTTTAGAGGAATTTAAGCAATGTGTCTAAACTTGGTTTTGAATGGCTCCAGCCCTCTGAAACACTCTTGACAGGTCAGCTGACATGTACAGATGTAAATCCCAGTGCCATACAATATTGCACTGTACTTTGTGATGCTTTTTAATTGAAGTTAAGTGGTGTGGGCAATTCTTCTGGCTTCTTCTACAGCTAAAATTCCCTTTTCCCAAAACACCTAATGTAAAGTTTGTTTGAATACATGGGGATGGAGACACCCAACACGGATGATGTACAGAGTTGCAGAGAAATACAAGAAGCTTTATTCTACAGACCTCTAGTAGGTCATTAACAGGCAGAAGAACATACCTATTGGCTCCTCAACTGGGACCAATGATTTCAGGAAATTGAGCCAAAAGGTCACTTGGTTTAACTGGATTTCATAAGGCTCCTCAAGACTAAAAAGCACTATGTGAATTGCAGTGTGATCATTTGCAGCAAAATAATCATAACAGCAGAAGTACACAGGATTTCCAGAGAATTCCCAGATGCTGAAATCACCAACTCCTGAAAAACAAACAAACAGATGAAGAGATCACACTCATCAGTAAGCATGAAACATCTTCCAGCCATGGAAATACAAACTAAACAGTTAATCTGATTAAACTTTCACAAATGTAAACTGTATGCATGTGAGAAAGCAAGACTGAAAATGCAATCATGAACAAAGAGGGTGAGTTTCAGTCAGTTTCAGAGACTTAGCAGTTGGACCTCAAAATCTGTTCCTCTCTCATGTTCCTTCTCTAGGACATTTAGCTGGATGCCATATTTAAGTACCTATATTAGATGCATGGGGTCTTATGCAATTAAATTGAGCTTTGCCTTGAACAAGAGCAGCAGATCTTGTAATTGCCTTGAAAACCAAGAATGGCTCCCATTCTTTTCCTATTCATCTTAAAAAAGCTTAATATTTTTATTAATTTTTCTTCTTAACATGCCACCACTGATTTTAAAAACCACTGAAGCATGTTCAAAAAAGAAGTGGCTCTGCTTTACAGAATTCTACTAGTCACAATGCGTTGGTAAATCAGGGTTGAAGAATCACCGTGTTTAGGGACTCAAGAGCCCCAAGCTTCTTTTTGCCATCTCCTTAAGCTTTGGGTGTGCAAAGTATTAGTATGTTACACTTCCCAGATGTACCATCTGACAGTACTACTTCTAATTAAGATGTGCCTCAAACTTCTAGAAGGAGAGAAATCAGAAAACTCTAACCTGCTGTTATGAGTACAGCTATTCAGAGTACGCCACTGTGTATTAAGGCAGCACAGAGAAACAAAATAAAGTCCTCTAACAGTCTGTGGCACAACTCTGTTTCCCTGCAGACTTTGACTGTGTTTCAAATTGTACCAAAGGAAGAAATTAGCCTGCACAAAGCACAAGCTTTAGCTTCTTGGCAAACTCTTCAGCATCTAGGATAAATGTTTTGTTACTGCATTTGTTACTGTGCACTCATAAGCAGGTTTCTGTCTCCAAAATCTTAATTAATACAAACTCAGCTTCAAAATTGCAGTTGCTACGGCACACAAAACATTTTGAAAAAGAGATCTGACCACTTATGTAAATGACAATTAGTATGGCTGGTTGAGTATAAGCACAATTTGTGTGGTCTCAGCCAAAAGCCACCTGTGTACTTATGACCCCTTCTGTGACTGACCTCTCTTAGTGCTAAATGGCTTCAACTGCAGAGCAGTTAGCTTCAGTGCACAAAAATAAATTGAATCAGAAGCTGCACTCACAACGAATGATGAGCTCCAGGGCTCACCAAATAAGCTCCAGCTCTGTCATGGGGTGAGAACAGTATGTCCTTTGTTGGTCCTATGTTAAATGGACCAAATTTTATCAGACCAAATCTGATAAAATCCCAAGATGATCTAGAATATAGGTGAAGAAGCCTTCATACTAGTAGGCACTTTGTTGACCTGCTTCTGTAACACCAAATCCCTCTTTTCTACTCTCTCACTCACCTTAACAACATTTCTATGTAATACTACAAAGATTTGATATGAGTGATTAAAATGCATATGACAACAGAACTTCAGGCAGATTTACTTTCTCCTTAAACAAATGAAATCCCACCAGTGTTGGGTAGTCAAACACAGTCACTACTATATCAAGTCAGACCTCCCTCCCAACAATATTTTTATTTTAAAAACCAAATAAAATGGCATTAACTGTCCAGCAGCATTAAGGCACCTCAGCCCAGGGCTCCTCTTACCATACAAGCAGGCATTCTGGATGTCAATGGCCTTGGTGGACTGGTCATCAGAAGAGAAGTGAGAGTGATGAGCAGGTGATACTAAAGTTTCTAATACCCCTTTGGTTAGGCCAGGCTCAAACATCATACTCCGGCTTCTCACGCTGACATTTTCACAGCCAGGATAAAGATTGGTAATACTTACTGAAACTGGGTCAGGGAAAGGAAAATGAGATTACAAACCATGTGAAAATCACAACAAGATCACTTCAAAACAAGTATGCAAGCCATAAAAGCAGATTAAAAACCCCAAAGTGCTCTTCAAAGAAAGGAGATGTCTATGAAACCATGGGCATACACAACTACATTCTTATTCTGAATGATATAAAAGAAAATATTGGAATGATCCTATAAAGCAATTATGTCCATTAGAAGATATACTTCTGAGTGGGAAGCATAGAAGAAGAGAAGACTGAAATTTATGTGTGTGAAATATTTGAATAATTAAAATTCTATGTTCTAAAGATATAATTTTTTAATTTTTTTATTTTTAGCTAGGGGCTACAATTTCATTTCATGATCTGTTATTATTGGCATGGAAATGTCACATATTAATATTATTTATTCCTGTCATGTAATGATAAAAAAGTATCACTGTGTAACAAGTGTCTCTAGATTGGTGGGAGAGAAAAGAAGGCCTTTAGCCAAAAATATTTTCCTAATAAGCAATTCTTTTAGTTTGTGTTTATTCAGATGCCCAGAGTGGAAATGAGAAACAAAAGGGCTTTTTAACTGACTTGCACCATCTAGTGGATAAAGATTTCTTTCCTCCACTAGTTAGCAAATTCTAATATTTGGGTTTTACAATAGAATGAAATTCCCTGTTAACTGTAAAACTATACTTTCATGTGTGATCTCCTAGTGTAATATTTTAAATCGCTGGGCTCCTGTAAATAAATACTTAGTGAATTAGCACACTTATATTTACAGAATTTTATCAAACACATGATTTAAACAAATCATGTGACCAAATACAGACCAAATGGTGCTGATTTAAATATTTATCTGATTATGTCACTCAGCCCATAATATAATTTACATGCTATATTATGATTTACATCCCAAAAGAACATATACTGAAAGAAGCAAAACCCAATCTTCCAAATCTTAAAATAACACCATAATAGCTTTCTATATCTAGAACTGCAAAACTTTCTGGCTTTATATCTATGTAAGCTCTTTTGAAGGGCATGCTTCAAATTCACCTTTATTTCTACACTGATTTGTTAGTGTGACTGGCAGTCTTTCTGATTTTATAAAGGTGTGAGCATATAACACTTCTGATTTGGTTCTGTGACCAGACAACCAATCAACCAATCAACACAAAAAAAAAATCTATTTTCAGTCAAAACCTTCCTGTATTGCCTCCAGGAACTGATATTCCTCGAGTGACTCATCCCCCTTTGTATGACACATCAAATTAAAATAAATAATCAAGAACTTTTGATTGATTAATTTAATCAAGTTCTTTTTTCTGTTGTCACAGGCGTGCCTGCATTAACTAAACATCAGATGCAGTAACACTCATCTTGCCTTGTTAAGCCACTCTGTGAATGCCCAACAGCTTCCTCAGGTGAACAGAGAGAAAGTAGAGATAAAGACTACTGCTAGCACTGTTCTAATAGTACTTAAAAATTATTGACAAAATCCAAACCCTCAAGTATTATCCTAAAGTTTTTTTTTAAAAAAGGCAACCCTGGCCTCACCTAAAACTTTCACAGTCAGACCACTTCTAAACATCAGTTTAAACTTGGGCTCCTCAACATGCTTATCTTGCTTGTGTAGGCTCCCAGTGTTAGAGAAGGGACCTGGACAAACAATTCACTGTCTTTCCACTGAACCCCTGTGGGTTCTTCCAAAACTTCACATATTGAAGTGTAAACCTAGCTAGTATCTCCATTCCTTGTAGCTCTTCCCACTTTGCACAGGCCAGCTGGTGCTACAAGAGCAATCTATTCCTTAATACTTGCAAATGTTCTCTTCAGTTTAGAACACTTCCATTTTCAGCTTGTTAGGAGACAATTTGAGACCCTTCTAACTGGGCTAATTCAATCCTGTACCTTTTGGAAAAGCACTCCAAGGCATCAGAGTCAGTTCTGAAACCTGTTATTACCTGAAAATCACATAAAGATGCAGCAACTGTTCCAATTTTGCAGTGTTTATTGAAGTTCCTCCAGCAAAAAGGAAGCAAAGAAAACCTTAACCACTCATGTATCCTTCACAGGTGCTGGTCCTATTCCTCTTACTTTAGGTACAACCCTATGCACAGAGAAGTCAATTCCCTCTCCCTTTTTCTTTTGCTCCTTACATGCTTAGGCTGTTCTGTCTTTTGCACAGCAGTCAACAGCTTCTTCTTAGGGTCTCAGAGAATAAGGGGAAATTGCTTTGTCATACACAAACATTATGACTCAAAATCATACCTGAAGGTTTGGAAGACAAAGGAGATGGGGGGAATCTGCTTGAGTTTGTGGAGGAGAGCCTAGGCCTTCGTCTTCGGAAAAAGCTTCGTATCAGGCCACACTTGAGAGACTCCACAAGGGTGGTTTTCCCAGCTCCAGAGTGTCCAAACAACTTCAGTTTGATCCGGGGCTGTGGATTCTGTGTGTGCCTCAGCTGCTGGATAAAAATCCCCCGGTGCGCATCCTAAAATTCAACATGAAGAAGATATCAGAATGTGTGGCAGCGACCTCTGCCTTCCAACAACAAAACATGGGGTTTAGATACATTTTCTTGCCAGACTGGTGCTCATCTGGCTCATCATGCAATCCATCGACAGGCAGGCAGGACAGCTTAATGCTCACTCTGAAGGGCCACCTTGACATTTCATGAAAATCACATATCTTCAGGCTCATATCAGTGAATGGAATTATTTTGACCTCCAATGGAGAGGGCAAAGGGGTCAAAACTAGCCTCTTTCAGTACCCATTCTCCTAACCCATCAGTCTCAGACTACATACTCTAATAGAATATACATGTGGCACTGAAGGATTTTGCTGTCAATTGACAGCTATCAGTGTGCTTTCTTCTCTTCTTTACATCAACTTTTTCTGCACTTCTCATGTTTGGGTGAATTTTAAGGAAACTGGGAGAAAGCAGAAAAGTGGGAGGGCAGAGGAACTACATCCATTTTCCCTTTCTTCATTCCCCCATTTGGAGCCGAGAGAGATGCTCTGCATTTGCATCTAATTTACATGTAGGATGAGCCCCCCCTGAATTATAAGCATGCAGCAACTGAGCTGCGAAATTTGACAGAAAGAGTAGTGCATAAAATTTTGTTCCTTCCTCACCCGCGGGCATTTATTTAGTAAGTTAGTCACAGTGCAAACACTGCACTGTTACAGCTAACACTGAAAGAATTAGCTACACAAGAGCCACTATGTAAGTTCTTCATGTGCCTGTATTAGAGGAGAAATTCTTCACAAGCACCAAAAACAAGTGTAAGGAATGCTCTGTACTAGATGATACTGACCACTTTAGGCAGTACTAGAGTATTTTCAGTGGTTAGATAGAATTTGTTAATTTTAATTGATCAGATTCTCTGTTACAAAGTATAATCTAATGAAGTTTATGGTTACCATGCATTTTCCCCACATATATAGGGACAAGCCTTCCGTAATGTATATTCCACTATCAAGAAGAGAGTTACAGTTTACTATTATTTCTTTCAAAAGAGATCTGACCTTCTTCCTTTGTTCTAGGACAATTTGTATTATTTTCATATTGATATCCTGACTAAATCACAGATTTACCTGCCCGCATGCAGACACAGGTAAGAGTTTGGTGTGGGGATGTAATTATGCAAAATGGAGCCTATTATGACAACCTTTACAAAAGTTGTCATTGCAAAGGAGTCTGAACTTTGCTCTTTCCCACATTTTCACACACATATAGTTTACAATCCTAGGAAGTATAGATTTGCTGGCAGGCCTAAATGACATGATTTTACTTTTACTTTGGCAATACACGGTGTGTACACCGTCTTCTGCTATCAATAGAAATGGTCATTTATTTCAGTTTCTCTAATCACAGACTCATCATTATAATTATAACAGGATTATTTTAATTGGTTTGGCTCTTGCCTGTGATTTCTAGGCAAGCTGGCTCTGAACCTTCCCAGCATGAGTGATGCTGCCTATCTGACTACTCAATGTATATCAGATGTGTCAGACATACTGCCTTACAACAAGCTCAGGTCATCTTTTTGTTCAAGCTGGCGAGACATTTGGATATACTGAAACTACAGAACAAAAAGATGACATTGAGAACTTATGCAACTATTCCATCTGGTAGTAACATTTTCATAAGGGGCACAAACCCCCCATTGTTCATAACCTTAATCTAAGTGAAATGGCGATGGTTAACAAATAAGTCATCTTGGAGGATGTGCTAATTCTTAATAGTTTGTGTCCTACTAAACACATTAGATGCTTTACTAGGCACTGTCAGACACTGATAGATATAAATCAGTGGTGCAGACTAGATTCTTTAATCGCCAGCTTCTTTAATACGTACATATTTGCTTTACTTGAGTGCATAATTTCAAATAAAAATATAAAAAAGGAAAAAGAACAAAAGACACCATTGCAGTAAGGAATTTCGCAACAGCTATTAGAATGGTTTTATGAAAACCTCAGTTAAAATTCATGCATTCCCAACCTTTTTAAGTCTTGCAAGCAGACTGGCTACATGTTCATGCTGCTCTGCTCTGGCGAGATCTTCTGCTGTTTTCCCATCCTGTTAAAACAAAAATTATTAGCAGCAGTTCCTTCATTTTTCTTCTACAGAGGGGCATCTGGATGCCACTGTAGCAAGCAAGACACTTTGAATTCAGAGTCTGAGAGCAAAGTCAACACTCCTCCCCCTGAATTCCGTCACTCTTCTCACCAGTTAGAGGATGATAGTGATTTCTAGATATTGCTTACTGAACAGATTTAAAAGGTCACAAAGAAGGGACACATCAGCATATTGACTCACATGAATAGCAGGTTTGTTTACCAGTGGATAAAGACTGACAGTGGCATATCAGCCACTGGAGGATTCCAGAAAGCAAGAAATTTGTAAGGGACGCAGTTTAAATTGCATCAGCAAGCTTAAAAGGAGAAGCAAAGCTGCCTTCAGCATTCTGGTCTTGCTATTTAGTTACCCATGTTTCACAGCAGTTTAATATTAAAAAGACTAAAGGAAGAACTGCCTATTACTTTGACTCTTACAGCTATCTTATGCTATTGTATTGTTTTAAATTTTGGTAAGAAGTAACTAATTTAGGAGTACTTCACTTATTTCACTGTCTCAGATAAGAGAATTAGAAAATAAATCCACAAGCAAAATAGCAAGCTATTTTCCAATTCAAGCTTTCCTGAAAAGTACAGGGTATCTACACACTGGTATAGCAATAGGTAAGCAAAACAGACATATAAAAAGGGCTTGGTCACAGCATCCATGAAAGCATATTTTGTACTTACTGGTAATATTTTATTACAATTGCTGTCTGGTTCCCTATGTTGCAAATCAGACAGCCTGCAAGAGCTGATCCTGAGTTCAAGTGGCATTTGCAAGCATCTGCATCCAAAATTTTTAATCAATAATTTTAAAGTTGGTTTAGAAACTTCCATGAGGAGAATTCAACAACATGGTGCCAGTTAACGTGTGAGCACAACAGATTTTTTGGGGCAATTTTCAAACATTGGAAATGATTGTATGCTTTGATCCATGCAATCAAATTAAAAAGAGACTAGTCCCAAAATGGGCTTTAACCCAGAAAGAAAGCAAGGAATTCATAATACAGCCCAGTTACTTAATAGTGTTGGAAAAGTTTGCTCCTCAGAAATGGCATGCTAAGAGAAGAAAAAGGCCATTAATTCTACTGCATTGGCTCAGAAAGAGCTGGTAACGAAATTTTCAGAACAGTTTAACAGCCTTCTAGCAAACCAATGCAAAACCAAAATATTAAAATCACAACATGCAAGCTCCTCTGCACCTCTCCTTTTCCTTCTCTCTGCCACCACACTGCTGGAATAAGGGATGATTACATATATTCAGTCTACTGTTCCTGCTAGATTTCATATCAGCACTCATTTTATTATGTCCTTCAAACTGACCTAGAGAGACAAAATGTACTTTTATCTTGGAAGGACAGTGTCCGCACAGGCAATTATACCAACACAGCTGTCATAACATAAATGAAGTGCAACAGTTCAAGAATTCCCCTATCACCCTTTTATTTTATCTCATCTCTAGTACGTAGTAGTGCAAATACATATACACAATGGGATGTAACAAACAAACAAAAAAGACAAAAACAGGTGACAAAGAAAATCTGTAGAGCATCCTACCAAGTCCACTGCATGCACATTTCATTATTATTAATAGGGAATATGGCAATACACAATCCAATAGTTATCAAAAAGTAATTATTATGTGCTAAACTTGTTTAAGCCACAATTCCAAGTTTATTGGCATTCTTCTGCTACATAAGATCTGTGCTTAAAAGAATAGAAAACTGCAGTGCCAAATCTAGAGGAAAACAACACAAAATTTTGTATTTTCTACCAAATAGGTAAAGCAAATGATACAGAAGTTTCCTCCTTTCCCCCCTCCATTTCAGCCATCTCAGGAATAATTTATTAGGAAAAGCACTCTGAAAAATGTGCAGTCAACTAAAATCTAATGACAACATGTCTTCCTCATACAGAGCAGTAGTTATTTATAAGCAGAATACATTGGTTACAGTGGGAAGCAATGTAAAATGATTGGCTGGATCGGAATACAAAACACAGTTGGTTTGTTCCAAACACACATAATGGTGTGCATGATGTCTATAATTTATCGTGAAGTGAAGGACATTTCATTCCTGCTATCATTAAGAGGATGTTTCTCACCTTACTGAGAATGAAAAATGCCTTCACTGTTTTTGACTGGAAGCAGTGGTGCTGGCTGATCTGACATGAACCATTTAGTTTGCAAGGATACTCGCATGCTAGTTCACTCATCCATGCAACCACACATCTCCCACCATAAAACCAGAACTTTTTAACCCCCTTAAAGCAAGAAAAATGCTTGAGATACACACAATGCATTTGTACATTCCTCAAATGTGATGTGAAATGACGTACATCTTAATGAAGTGACTCACTGTGCTTATAGAAAACACAATGATACAAGTAATTCTTAGATTAAGAAATTATTAGGTAGATGAAGTGGTAGCTGTGCTGTATCATAAGCAGCTCCAAATTCAGTTGCAAGAAGGAAACAGGTAGACAAGAGGAATATAGCAAATATGTATGTTGTGTAACATACAAAACCATTTTTTAAAAAAATCCAAAATGTAATGTCCTTTCCCTCAACCTGTCTATGAGTTCGTTTTCTACTGTCATGCATAAAAGAAGAAGAAGGACAGCATCTCTCAATACTTACAGAGGTTAATGCTTCTACATTGGCACCCGTAAGGCAAAGGAACCGGACAACATCAAGAATGCCATTGTTTGCTGCCAGGTGTAAAGGTGTTCTTCCATACTAACATGAGGAAAGAAGTGACAGTACTTTAATCAGAGAACTTCACTTCAAATTTTATGAGTAATAATCAGACATTATAAAATTATACATGCTGACACCCAGGAAAGGTTTTGCAAAAACTGCAAGAAAAACTACTTTTGATTGCAGCTTAAGCACATCTGATGAAAGTGCAATTAAAAACAAAAGCTAGATGACTACTTAAAAATAGGGAAAAAATTTTCTAGCTAAATGCCTCACAACTGTGGAGTAATCCTTTAGAGATTTTGGCTGTATTTGAGAACGTCTTTTTAATTCCAGAAAATTTAATTGCCTTTTTACTTAATTAAATATGAACCACTTAAACAACACTAATTCCTTAACCTTTAGAACTCTGGGTTCTACTTCAAAAGAAGTACTACTGAAGATTACTATCTGAAGTCTCCTGCTTTTATCCAAGGAAATAAAAGGAATGAAGGAAAGAAGTCAGCACAAAATAATATATTTTTCAGGGAAGAGGGAAAGTGCTATAAAGTACTGCTTTTCCAATTTTTTCCCCATGAATTTCTTCACTGACAACAGCTCCTCATGACATCCACTTCTGATTTTGCGTGTTCAGAGCTACTGTTATAAAAACTACCATTTATTCTCTGCCGGTAGCCTACTATTACTTCACGTTTTTATGCTTTCAATACTGTTTTCCTGTCTACAATGAGAAACAAACTCATAAAACTATTTATTGAAAGAAGTATTTGAGAGCAAATCCAGCTTTCTGACAACTGGAAACTGAAAAGATGCTCAGGCTCCTCGAAACCTTACACTTCAACTCAAGTATTACACTTCAACTGCTTGTATTACAAAGTGTGTCCAGCAGGACCAGGGCAGTGGTTTTCCCCCTGTACTCAGCACTGGTCAGGCCACACCTCAAATCCTGTGTGCAGTTTTTGGCTCCTCATGACAAGAAGTGATGGGCATGGTCGGTAAAAGAGAATGGAGCTGGTGAAGGGTCTGGAGCACAAGTCCCGTGAGGGAGATGGGGTTGTTTAGCCTGGAGAAAAGGAGGCTTGAGGGAGGCCTTGTCAATCTCTACAGCTGCCTGAAAGGAGGGTGTAATGAGCTGGGTGTTGGTTTCCTGTGCCAGGAAACAAGTGACAGAACTACAGGAAATGGCCTCAAGTTGCATCACAGGAGATTTAGACTGGATATTAGAAAAAATTTCTTCACTAAAAGGATTGTCAAGCACGGGAATAGACTGCTCAGGAAAGTGGTGGGATCATCATTCCTGGAGGTGTTTAAGTCATACAGATGTGGAATTTAGGGACATGGTTTAGTGGTCATCTTGGCAGTCCTGGGTTAACTGTACTCTGATATTACAGTTATTTTTCAACCTAAATGCTTCTGTGATTCTCTGATTCTGACTAAATGCATGTGATGTTGTACTGAATCTCTGAAAGAAAAAGCAGTGTCTTCAATCAGCATTGCCAAATGTTTCGACCAAGGACAGTTCATTTTTCTAATGCTCTATTAATACAGGGTTTGCTTCTGAAGAGGAGAAGTAGAAATTAAGATTCCTATTTAATAACATTCAGACTCAAATAAAGGGCACTCTAAAAATCTCTCCAGAATACATTACTCAAAAGAATAACACAAAAGAATAACTAGAACCACAGCTTCTGCAGCCATGATCCCACAGTCACCAAACATTCAAAGGCTAATTATTTTTCCACAGCATGCCAGAGGTGATCCCAGCTCAGCATTCTCCATTAGCAAAGAGGACGACAGCCTTGTGGTCCATTAACTCAACTTTTCTAAAATGTGCTCTTATCTCTGGATCTGGATTTAATTGCCTAGTCAGCCAGATTTAAGCTGAGAAGCAGGACTGGTGAGCTCATTGTTTTAACTTTTTTCATTAGAGAGCTGATGATTTTAATTGTTGAAACCAAAAGTGATTGCACAGACAATCCTCAAAAAAACGGATCATTTTCTTTACTTGGCTAATAAATGGAAATGTTAACTAGCAAAGTATTATAGCAATAATATGTACTTTTCCAGAAAAAAACCAAGAAACAAAAATACCTGAATCAAAGAAACTGCATGCAGATAGCAACACAAAGATGACCATAAGTAACCTGCAATCTTTGTAGCATATATAAAACTTAAATAGGGCAGAGAAAGACATTCAGAGCTAAATATCAAGCCCTAGGCATCACAGCCTGTCAGCAGAGTTCAGCGGCTGACCTTGACCTATTCAATCTATATAAAGAAAGCTTTCTGAAGCAGCTCACTTTTCTCTTAAGGACCTCTAGGATAAAAGACATTACATAAACCTGCAAAGCATTATGTTTTGTTATCCCATACACTGCAGCATGAGCACAACAGAAGCAACAAAAAAGGCACTAGTGTCTTGACATTAATGGACAGGTAATGAAATACTATTTTTGGAAAGTGCTTACAGCAAATACAGATTGTTTGCATTTTTAGCTGGCATTCATCTACCAATAATCATTGCAATCACCATTTTGAGAGTTACAGCATTGTAGCAGAAAACCAGTACCAGTCTTCAATTCTGTGTATAACTTAATGCTTCATATGAAATCAAAGCCAGCTGCAATGCATTTTATTTGTTCTTTTGCACCTAGATATAAAGCAAAGCTATGTGGCTAGGGAAGAATGTTGGCAAAATACACTGTGAAAATTCACTGGGTTCTTTCTCCATGGATGTTTAATGATCTATTCAACTGAAACAAACTTTGGTAAATTTGTGAGGTGAGTCATTTAATACTTTGCATTTGGCCACTTTAAGAAACAGAAAAATCAAGGATAAGACTTTTTCATATCAGAGAACTTGAAAAGGTCATTTAATGCAAAAGGTGAGCTAATAAACAACATAGTTCAGCATCCATATTCCATTTACCTTATTAGTCACATCCAAACTACAGCTTGCTTCACAGAGTGCCATCACAATAGGCACATTCCCATCTTTGCAGGCCACATGCAAGGGAGTGTTGCCATGTCTGTCTTGGAAATCTACAAAACATCCTTGACTGATGAGAGTTTTAACTACTTCTATTTGACATCTTCTTACAGCAAGGTGCAGGGCTATATGACCATCCTGAAATCAAAAGACCGCTTGTAAGTAAATAAAAACATTTAGTAAAGTCACAACTATTTCAAGTAATGGGTGCATCTTCTTGCCTCAAGAATCATAATGGTTTTCAACCTGAAGGTGGAGGCAGGGAGATGCACCATATCTGTCAGAACAAATAAGCCTTGAGATGAAAGCAAATTTCTATTAAACCAGTGGTCTTTACAGATTCTTTTCACATTCTCTCTAACAGCTTTCCTCAGAGGTAGGGGAGTGATCAATAGCAAGAATCAGCTGAATATTGTAAAGTTCAGTGTTTGCTAGACAGAAGTTAGTGATGCAAAAGTCATGCAACCTGCTTTCTGATCAATAAGTATAAAACCAGAGCTTTCTATCTGTGGAGCAACTTAAAGAGATAATGTAATTGGAAAAAGCAATTTAAGTCTTTTAAAAGTAAAAATATTTTCCTGAACTTAATTTAATAACTAGTTAATATAGCCAGTAAAGGTAGCTACAAGGCCAGCCATACAAAAATACAAGCAATGAAATTCCATATTTATTTATTTGGATTACATCATGAAAGACAAAAACTGATTCTGAAACAAATAGTCATATTTTCAAATAGTTCTTATTGGAAATGAGTGTGATCTATCCAACCCACAGTAATCAAAGGCCAACAGCAAATCCATCTTTTTCTTTGAAGTTAATAGTTTGTTGCCAATTACAGAACATAATGTTCCTGCAATTTTTCAAAGAGTGTTACTCATGAGGTGATAAATGAGAAGGAAATGATAGATCAGAAAAAAATCAATCATGGAATAATAATCATCACCTTAAAAACTATTGCAGCCTTTAACAGGCCCTGTGTGAACTGCTATGAAAATTCACGTGGTGGAAACAAGGCTGACTTGCAGCACTCACATGAAGCAATTGAGAGACACATCCATGTGACATAACCAACCTTGTCTGTTGCATGGAGGTCAGCCCTGTGCTCTGCCAAGCACTCCACAATATCATGGTAACCCCTAGCAGATGCTGTCAGGAGCGGGGTCTCCCCTTCTTTGTTTTTAATGTTCACATTGCAGCCTGCTTCACAGAGTGCTTTGGCAACAGAGTAGTAGCCATGCCAAGCAGCGCAGTGCAGTGGGGTTTCTTCTTCCTATCAGCATGGAAAATCAAAAGGCAGTACTGAACCAATTTCAGGAAGAACAATTCCTCAACTTAAAAACACAAAAAGATGGTATATATCTATATATCTATATATATATAAAAAGACAATCTACTAAGTAATTCCCATAAAAAGGTATTATAATTTCCAATGCTGACATTCTGAAAGGAAGAATAACTTCAGCTGACATACAAGTGATTATGGTATTTGGTATGTTAGCATCCTACTCTAAATCTATCCATGCTCCTGAGGCTAACTGTCTTGGTTCTCTCACTTGAAAACAGACCCTTGTTCACAAACAACTTCTAAATCCTGTGTGCTGTGACTAATCCAGTGTTTAAAAACAGATCGATGACCACTGAGATGCAAATCCCACTAGAATTGCAGTTTGAGGCAGGTCACTCTGCTTACCATGTTGAGAAAGCACTAATATTCTCCCAATATTCTAGGAGTGAAGGCACTTAGAAACCCAAGTCCTTTAAAGACACATCACAACAAGCCTTTGAAACTGTCTGCATTTGGAGTTCAATTGTGACTGAAGTACTAATTTGCTTTTCGCTTGAATGCAGGAAACTTCAAAATATTCACTTCAATTCATTGTACGTCAGAGCAGTTACCTGGAACACTATTAAAAACCTCAAATGTTTCACAAAAACATGCCAAAAGTAGCCCACTGAAAAAGCAGGGAGAATTAAAACCCACTAAAGAAGTAGCTCTATCGAATTCTAAGAAATGGGATATCCTTTCTGTACCTGGCAAATATCAAAGAGGAGACAATTGAGGCTGATAATAGCAGAGGACTGGACTGTATTCAAGATTTCTGTAAAAATCGGAGTGTAAAAAAATAGACAAAGAGCACGTCCTATCCTCCCTTAGCCTAGGGCTGCTTAAACAATGAAAAGAAAGTCCTAGAGGATGCTGCACTTGGGGAGGCTTGTGGAGCTCACACATACAGTCAAATTTTGGTCAAATGGATTTTCTTCATCTATTAAGCCTTTTCTTCCTTCTTTTCTTGCAAGAGTTCAGACCTCTGAAGAAACCCTCCTGAGCTCTCTCATTTTGAAAAACGAGCCCTTGTCACTGCAGAAAAATCCTATGACTGCTAAAAACAAGCAGAATTCAAGGCAAAAACTAATAAAAAACTTTAGCTGAACTCAGAGTACACACCACCACCTAGACCTTCATGGAACTGTTTCTCTATCTTAAAACTTCTATTTTTGAGAGTACCTGTGTTTTATAGCACTGGTTGGCTCTTGCACTTTTTCACATAGTCTTTATCTATTAAGAACTATGAAAACCTCCATAATTCTGGTTTGCAAACACACCAGAGGCTAAAGGCGAGACTTGAAGTTTTGACCAGTTAAATAAAGACTTATTTGTTGAAAAAAACACAATGCTCATGACTCACCTTGTCTTGGAAGTTTGGATTGGATCCGATGCTGCAGAGGAACTGAACCACATCCACGTGCCCATAGCGAGCTGCCACGTGCAGAGCGGTCTCCCCAGACTGCAATCACAGCAGAATATGCCAGTGTGAATGGAAATCATACATATATCATGTATGTCACACCGTGATATACACTGCCTGTACACCGTGTGCAGCCTGAATGCCCTGAGTCCTGCACAGGACACTCCTCCCTCCAGCCCAGCCACACAGCTCCATCAGCAGAGCTCACAAACTTTTGTGACAGACACACCACCACCTGGCAGGTAGGCTATTTCTTCAAAGGTTTCTTTTCCCAGAACTTATTTTCGTACTTTATTAGTTCCAGATCGCAGCCACAATGGGAGTCCTGAGCAATATAAGGGGGAAGCTGTGTGTGTAATTGTGTTGAAACAGATACCCCATTTCTATCCATATTTCCATGTGCTCCCCCCTGCCCTGTGTATTCAAATGTAAGGAGCTGGCCTAACACCTTTGTATACCCTGGCACATTTTGGTCACTATGTCCAACATTTACAACATTTTATTTTTTGAAATTATATAAAACAGAAATGGTGTTTTTATAAAGAGAGTAATCTCTTTCCTAGTAGCCTTAGCAGGAGTCAAACAATTTTCCTAATGTACCCTGCCTTGCATTAGTTCCTTCAAAAAGGCAAACTGTGTTTCACAAGTATAATTGCTTCTGTACTGGAGCTTTGGCTAGTATAAAATCATTGCTATGGTAAAAAATCTAACAGCAACTAGTTTCTAGGGCATATATTGCTCAAATAACACTGCCAAAGACAAGGTAAGTGCTCATCAGCTATAAATTGTTAGGCTTCCTTATACTCAACTTAATAAGAGTCAAATTTACTTGTCAGACAAAAGTGATTTTCAATCAAGAGAAATGAAAAACTGAATCACGATTTCACCCTGAGTTCCAATGAGAAATCAAGTCTTCAAGTGAAAATTAATTTAGGTTTGTTCTTCCCCACCTACCCACCATGTACTCACCACATTTCACATGCACACTTGGCTAACATTTGTCAGGAAAATAATCAGTACATCCAGCTACTTTAAAGCTCTGTTATCACGGCCCTATGTGTCAACTTAGAAAACCACACTAAAAAAGCCAGTGAAATTCTTGGAATTATGGCACAGCTGAAAACCATTCCAACTGAAAAATCTCTCTCTTTGCTAACATAAAGTTAACAGGAAAAGGCCTTATGTGTAAAAAAAAAAAGTTATTTTCTTACCTTATCCTTAATATCCAAAGGACATTCATTATCACTGAGAAATTTCAGTGTTTCTACATGTCCATGTCGAGAAGCCCAATAGATTGCATTAGATCCAGCCTGTCAAAAATATTTCGCTTCAGATGTTATTGATTAAGGTAAAATCCTAATTCTAGATTTTCAACTGAGGTATATATGAGGTGTACACAGACACACTAAAAAGGTATTCAAGCTTATATGAACACATTCACTTTAAAAAAATTCAAATTGGTTCAACAATCCCACATACCAACACTGACAACAAAAACCGCTCTATGCAAGGATGATTAACAGGATTACTAACTGTTTGCAAGGATAATCCTCTTCTCCCTTGTTATGGAGCTCTTTGGAAAGAACAGTCATGAGATAAAAACTTTTCTTCTGCTTACTTTACCATCTATTAGATGGAGAACAGACAGTTCTTCAAGCTTTCTTGAAATGAATTGTTACAGCACGTTTGGAAAAAAAGCTCGTTGCAAAGCATATTCTCCATCAAATATGAATTTAGTTGCCATATTCCCCATGGCTTACATATTCATTTATCATTCTATATTAAATAAAGTTCACCATTGTGTTTTAGGACAATCACTAATTTGAACTAATTGAGGTGGGTTTTTTTTAAGCGTGAACTACATTTTAAGATTGCTATAATTCAAATTATTTCAGCTAGTAAAGTGATGAAAATCAGAGGATATGTATTAGTAACAAATAACATTGCTAAAAACTTGGTTTTACATGTTTGCTGTGGAAGACAGAAAACAGGATGTACAATTCAGAGTTTTTAGTTTCCAATATCACTTGGTCTGAACTGCTTGTCTCCTGCTAACTGTACCAAAAAACTTCTAAAGAGCAGCTGAAAAGCTGAATCCCAACCTTATCTTGAACATCAATACGAGATCCACGCTTTAAAAGCAACTGAAGCATCTGAATGTTTCCACAGCCAGCAGCAATCAGTAGTGGAGGTGTTCCATGCTAACAATGAAATACAAGCAAGAATGATATAATTATTATTGAAGGATTAAGAAATCAGTGGAATAGAAGGCAGTATTTCTGGATTTCCACTTCCAAATTAAGTCTTCAGGAAATATAGTATGAAAATAATGTATCCCTTTGATAAAAAAAATATTGCACAGCAGTTTTACATATTTTTGAGATGAATTCATTATATATCACACAGTAAATGTATGCTTTTAAAATTAGGAATATTAATGTTAAACTCTCATTAGCCTCTTTCGCAAGAACATTCCCGTTTGCAATCTCTTTGCAGCTACCACACCACCTCAGACACAAGCCATCAGAAACATCAACGAAAGTGAAATGGGACTGCTCACTAAAACAAAAAATACAGTGATTTTGTAAATGGTTCAAGACAAAGTCACACTTTTTTGTGTGGTTATAGTGACCTTCATCACAAAGTACTTTCAGAAATATTAATGAAGAGCAGTATAGAGGTAAAACATATGCCATTTTACTGTGATGGGGTCTTGAGCCATTTAAGAAATCACAATTTTTTTTGTTTTAATGGGCAGACCCATTTCACTTTCCTAGATGTTGCTGATGCATTGAAATACTGTAGTGGACAAGTAATTTCTCTACAGAAAATGTACCCCACCATCTGACATGTTCTCATGTCCACTTCTGCAGTTTGCTACTTCAATGCTTTGCAAAGTCAGTTTTAGCAGTCTGGTTATTCTTAAGTATTCTGCCATCTTGATCTGCCACCAGAAACAGCAACTGCAACCAAGAGTGAAGGCTGATATTTGATATGCCACGTCTCCTGACAATAGATTTGAATTGTATTTTTGAAATGCCTAGGCAAAAAATCCCCATTCTGGGCTCCATTTTAATGTGTCTTGAGAAGACTGAATGCAAAACACATTAAAATTTCTTCTAGAAAGATGGCAGAATTATTTCCCATTCCCTTGCCTTTTCATTTCAGGTGTTACATTTCTATTTTACAGCCACACTGCTCTATCCAACAGGGTGGCAGCTAGTCCCCCACACACCTCACACCTCAACACAGACCCACACTACCTTGTTGGGTTGATTGACATCGTAATTTGTCAGAGATCCCAGAAGGTGCTGCAATCCAGGAACATTGTCATCGTTGATTGCATGAATAATAGCTTTCATCACAAAAGAATCTTCCTCATCCTTGCAATTAAATGCAAAAGAAGAAAAACTGTTAACTTCAAGAAGAAATCCCTCTCCAAACAGCTGATAAGACATCGAAAAAAAAAATAAAACCTAAATTTTTTAAATAGTTTTTTGTAAAAGAGTGCTTCAGCTGCAAGATGCGATCTTTCATGAAGCATATGGCCAGCATGTATGCATGTTATTTGGAAACCCACACCAATATACCTCACACTTTTTCTAGTAAAATATGCTTCCCTCTTCTTCACACACAAAACTGTTACTCACTGAGATTCCACATAGGTTTCTCTTATTAGGTGTGGATTATTTTCCTCATAGGAAAAAGAGATGATAGATTTCAATAGAGGCAATGCCTGCATAAAATGAAATTATTCCATGCATATATATGACTATTAAAAAACCCAAGAGGCGCATGAATACCAACTGAAGTACCAGGTTCTGTGCCATCCAGAAATACGGTACAGGAGAGGTGCTTTGGTCCAAGCTTTCATCTATTAAAATGGATCAGTTAAAAAATCTAGAACATAAGTAATGAGCATAGTTACCTCTGCAGGTGTAACTTTATTTTTACTCCTCTGCACTAGAATTTCAAAGAGCTGAAATTGACAGAGCCCATTATTTGGATTGCTCCGACCTCTTCTCTCCTGAGGTTTCAGATTTTTTAGGACACTAACATTGGGCTATAATCCTTTCTGTTGGAACACAGGTGTGAAATGCTGATCCAGTGTTAAAAGGCATAGAGATAGCTGAGGTGGGGGGGGGGGGGTGGGCAGGGAAAGGAGAGCAAGAGGAGGAGAACAAAGAGCACGGAAGCCAAAAGATAAGAAGAGAAAAAGTGGAAACATGAGCACAGAGTTGCACAGGAGGGACATGGGGAAGACAGTATGCATAAATAGGGCTTTGCGGAATTTTTGAAGTTTGATCCTATAAATGCACTGAAGAGATGATATTCCCCAGCCCTAAACATATTAACACACATTCCTTGCTGATTACAGGGAATTTGTGAAGTGTGTATTAAAACCTGTAGAGTAAGCTAAGATGAATGCCTTTGGATTTGCAAGCATTTGTAATTACAAAACATACAGCAATTGCTTCTAACTACTTAACTCTAGTCGTATCTAATACCACAAACTGAATACTGGCCAACTCTAAAGTTTGCCCCTTAAATAACTGCTTGTTGTGACACTGCTGTCTAGCACTCATTAGATTTAAAAGGGTCTCAATGATTTTGAATGTTCAGTAAAAAAATAAAAGGATTATAAGGAATATTATTTTAGTCTACACAATGATGATGTAAATGATGAGTAAAATTCAGATAACACTTTTTCACCGTATAATTTTTATGGTACAAAAAAATCCTTGTGAATCAGTCTTCAGAATCAAAAAATGAATTTTTAGCACCAGGCATCAGCCTCAACACAGTAAGTTAAATTTCAAGGTTTCAAGATGCAGAAGATCAAACAACGGATAACTGACCTTTGTAGCCTGAAAATCTTTTTCTTTCTACTTATGAGATTAGTTAATTATGCAAATATTCAAGATCATAATATTTCTGTTAGTTAGAAACTGGCAAAATTCATATGTGATAAATCATTCTAAATATATAAGAAGACACTTACCAGAGTATCATCACTTCTAGCAACACTCATGCTACTTCTGGACAGGAAAGATCTTGATAATCTTTGGCACAAGGATATTAAGCGCACTGATTGCTTTATAAAAATAAAAAGAAAAAGCTAGATGTCAAAAAATGACAAAATTCTGACAGGATGCTGTTGGAGAGATTTTAAAGGACTTAGCAAAACAAACTGAAGTTTGTCTTCAGCACCCCATCTGCTTTTTAGATTGAATCTGAAACTTCAACTCTGTTTGTCATCCACACAAATCCAGCAAAATCCCAAAGCAAACAATCCACACAAGTATTTGTATGCGGACCATTAACAAAAAAGTCCTCTCCCACACTACCATACTTAAGCACTTATTTATTCCCAGTGACAGAAGAATGTGTTCCTTCTTCCTTCTTTGCACTCTTAAATGCACTGGCCTTTCCCTGGAATAGGCAATGCTACTGCATTTGTATGTCGCCAACATTTTGATGTGTTATTGAATGACTTACTTTCCATTTTCGTCGTGCTGCAAACTTCTTGAATTTCTCCATATTCACTGCAGAAGCTTTTCTGCTGAGTGCTTGCTGGGTGTCTTTTGGCTATGAGCAAAAGGAAAATAAACTTGTTCTAAAAAATTCTATTATTTCTGCATTTAAGATTCTGTCCCTCATTGATGACTTCCTCTTACATTATAATAGCACTCCAATCATACTGTAATAATAAAGTAATTATAAGCACATAAGTTTAATATTCACAGTCTAGTCTGGTATACAGATGAAATTTCTTAGGAAAATGCTGTAAGGGAAATCCAGACCTAGGAATACAATACTAAAATGTGCTTTTTCATTTTAAACAAAAAAAACCCTTCAAACATCAGAACACGCAGCCTATCCTTCACCTCCCTCTCTGATAGAGGCATTTGATTTCCAAGATAAATCCTGTCTTCTGGGAAGATTTCCTGACTGATTTTAAATGTAGTCAACCTTTGTTATAGTGTAATCCAGTGTAATCACTTGGATGCTGCTAACAATTACCCTCTCCACAAAATCACACCTCACCTACCAGTGCAGCAAGCTCTAAGTCTGCATACTTTCAAATTTTTCATGGGCTAATACTAAGCACCAATGACTAGTGGAGTATACCAAATTTTGTATTTTATGACCCCATTATTGAAGCAATTTTTATGGAGAGATACATATCATAGAATTATGGGAAGGCCTGGGTTGGCAGGGAACTAATTTAACCTTTCCTGCCATGGAAATGCAAGTAAAGATGGTGGTGGGAAAGGGGAAAAGAGGATATGACCAGTGGAGTGGGAATCAAATGCCTGTCAGCAAAGCATAGTTAAATTTGTAGTTTTGGCACACTGGTGTAGAAATGCCTGCCCTCTGATGTTATACTGTGAACTGGAGCAGTTGTGGCACAGATAAATATTCTGCTAACTGGTTCTCTGGGAAGCTGAATGGGATCAAATACCCACTGTGCATCCCCATATCCTGGGAAATCTGTGACACAGAATGGGTTTGCTACTCACAATCAAAATCTGATATGAAATTTAAAAAAATTAACTGCCAGGTAGTACTACACAGACTAAGAAGAATGATAGATGCCATTTTCTCCCTCTCAACCTAGCAGCTTCACAGCAGCTCAATCCAAACCAAACACTGAAACACTGAAGAAGGAAGTGGACCACCAGCCCACATCAACTGCTCTCTTCTTCTACAGAAGAGAGATAACTCTTTTTTCCTAGTCTAAATAAGGGCATTAGAAGAAGAATAATTATTGTGAATTGGTCTGGATTCAGAGACTGCATCTTCATCAGTGCAATGTTCTCTGAAGATTAGCTTCTCTATCTGAGCACAAGTTTAATTCCCATAGGGGGCCACTTCCCTACTGCTAACTCACATAGAGCATATATTAATGAAACCAACATTCTGCATGTGTTAGCTTTCATACAAACAGCCTTCCAAAACTGCAAGTTACATTAAACAATTATGACAATATTCCATGTTAAGGAACTCGAAGAGCGTGAAATGAAGAACGATTAAAAACAGGACAATAGAGAATGAATGGCATGCTAACCTTGATCCAAGGATGCAGCAAACTGTCTTGAATAGTCATTCTCTTCCTTTAAGAGAATAAATGATAGAACTATTTCAGATATTAATAAAATACATACTGTTTTATGTTTATTAAACTAACAACTAAAAATTTTAAATGCTAGAGATGTAAGTGCTCACACAAGAATAACAACTCACTTTGGATCCTTGACTAGAAGTCTTCGTATGAAGTCTTTAGCTAGGGCACTGGTATTACTGAAGAATTCTTCTTCAAATTCATAATTCACAGCAGACACATTTGCCAATGTTTCCTGTTTGGTTTCTCCAAGAAACGGAGATGCACCACTTAGACTGCAAGAAAGACAGAACATTCCTCTCATTATGTGTTGTAACACAGCTGCTTAAACCCTCTGAGATCAAAAAATAGCAGAAAGTGACCATTTTTCTCTTCCATTTTAAGGCTGTAATTTTACTTTCAGGAAGATATGATGTTGCAGGGCAAAAAAATATTTGCTATAACTTTAAAGAATACAGTTAAAAGACAGCTATCGGAAAGTCACCTACAGATTTGAAGACTGTTTCCCATGCTAGCTCAATGCTGATTAATGACAATTCTTTCAATAATTATTCTCTTGCTTTTAAAAGATCATATAACTTGAATCATGATATGCAATCAGAATGGTTTGGTTTGTACAGACACCACCAAAACCCCAGAGGATAGAATAAGAATTAAAAAACAACAGCATTTGCAAGAAACACCCATCGATTTTGGTACTTACAGAATATAAGTTATTACACCAATGCTCCTGGATTGAAGGAAAACAAACAAACAAACAAACAAACAAAAAAAAAAGGATGAGGGAGAGGAGAGCAAAATAGATGGAAAGAGAGAGAGGAGAGAAAAAAAAAGGTTAGAACATAAGCATAATCATGAGAGATTTATTTCAAGTAAGATCCAATAACTTACCACATATCTGCTTCAAGACCAAGAGGCTCATAATTTACTATTTCAGGAGCTAAAGGAAAAAGCACCAAGATAAATACCTAGTCAAAGAACAGATATAAGTCTCACTCTGAGTCTATATATGTCAGAGATAATAAGATAAGATGCTGATAGATTTAAATGCTACAAATTGCTTATTTTAATTTCAAAATGTCATTAATTACACACAAATTGCATAAACTGTAAATCAGCCAAGCCAAGCTAAGACACAAACACAGACTGAAAAATAATAGTTTAAAGAAACAACAATTTTCTCACCAACAAACTCTGGCGTTCCAAAGATATTTTTGAATTCATTTCCAAAGTCAATTTTGTGTGCTAAACCAAAGTCAATAATCTTGATTCGAGGCTTTGGTACATTCCTGTCCAACAGCATAATGTTTTCAGGCTTTGAAAAGGAGGAAGGGGAAGAGAAGGAGAGATTACACATGGGTACAAACTGTGGATCAGTATTCTTCAGTACTGAGCATTTATTTTTACCTCCTTTAGACCCTTGGATTGTGTTTTAGGCAGAAAAATCTTGTGATCTAACATATGCTAAAAGTTAATTACAGTAAATTAGGATTTAATGTTGATGCTGGAGTGCTGTGATTTCCACGAGGCCAAGATTTTACTTCTTGCAGATAGCACAGTTGCAATTTTCATGTGGACTGACCCCAAGTGAAACACACTGTCCCCCAGTAAAGATCTGAGGCTCTTTGCTGCAGCCATTCCAGCACTGCTGGGAGCTTGCAAGAAACAAAACCCTATAAACTGGTTACTGGGTTTGGTTTACATTAGTCCCTGAAAGAGGTTTTTTTCACACTACATAAGCAATCAGGGAGGTGTATCTTGTTGCCTGTGGATCTTCCAGGGTAATTTCTGGTATTACTAGTTATATAGCTCCCAGATTTTAAGGCTCAATGTACTAAAAGAAAGGAAAAATCAGATTCTCCTGCCTTTTCTAGCTTATTTTGAAATATGGACTTTACACCAAAGATCTGCAAAGCCAGAACAAAACAGATGAAATGTCAGGATTATCAGCAAAGGGGCCTGCATCACTTTAATGAGCTTACAGAGCCAGCTATTTAGTCTCCATGTCCTGTTAAGTCCGTCAGGTGGTGTGCTCTGAAGAGGTCCTTAGCTACATCCACCCTCTTCAGAGTGTTAGGGGCTTCTGGAGTCATTAAGGAAAGCTCTTCATTGGCACCCTTTTTTGCCTTTCTTTCCCAATCACAGGATCTTATATGTGCAAGTGTAATTTTCTCTATTTCCTCCCTGCATTTCTATTGAATACTTTTATTGGTCTGCACCTTGCTGCCTTCTTTAATGAATTTTTTGTATTGAGAGTATACAAGGGTGACTTGTTCAATTACAAACTCATTGGCAAATATTCACATTTCATACTCTAAGAAATACATTCCTTTCTAGCTTTATAATTTTTTCTGTTGTTGACCATCACACAAAGACCAAATATATTAATGAGATAATGAGGATGAAACAGGAAAAGGATGTTTACCCTGAAATCCATTCTTCCCTACCTCATTCCCCTTTCAGAACTACATTTCAATTGTAATGAAATAATCCTGCCTCCTTTTTCTGTTCTAGCTGCGCACTCCACCAGACTTCAGGGAATGTTTAGCTGTCTGCCTTTGAAAAAAAACCAATCTTATGGAGGAAAAGATCCTGAAATTGAAACACTGAAAAGCAGTTGCTGAGTTTAGATACAAAAAGCTCTGCTTTCATTACCAAAAGGTTGCAATTAACAACTTTTCTGAAAACAAACAAAAAATCCACAAAAAGGGAAAAGACAGAAGACGAAATAATCTGCTGCCTGCTCCACAGACATCTTTGTACTTAGTGCAGTTTCAATGAAGTGCCTAAAAGAAAACCCAGTTGAAAAAGGCATCTAGGTCAGAATGTTTCACCCAGATCCCATTCACATTAAAAAAAAACCCAAAAAAACCCCCAAAAAATCGTAGTCCTCATTTTGATTCCAGGTTTGTTTTCTCAGAATGGTTTAATTTTGTCAGAAGGTGCCATTTCCCCTGAAAAATCTTACACTAGAAACAGACGGCAGCTATTTACAGTTCAGTAACTTCTTCCCAATGGCTGAGCTTTCCCCTGTGTATGTAAGCTAGCAAAACAAAACTGTGGCCAAGATCTGCATGATGACTGATTTGTGGCTAGAATTACAAAGGACTTTAATGGATGTTGCTTACAGTTGTTGAAGTTTTTATCAGTTCAACACACCTTAAGATCAAAGTGGGCAATTTGCAGAGAGTGGAGATACTGAACACCATTCAGTATTTGTTTGAGAAATTCTGTGGCTTCCTCCTCCGTGAGAGACTCCTTTTCAGCTAAGAAGTCGAAGAGCTCCCCACCTGCAACACTTGGAGAGCAGAAGGAGAGTTATTGGCAAGCTTGCTTTAATCAGTGTGTTCCTTTTAGCATAACTGTCCTCAGACCAGCCTTAAAAAGGATTCAGATGATTTAAAGGTTGCAAATAGGAAAAAAAAAGATGGAAATTACTTAATTCAATGCCCCAAAGGGCCAGTAACTCCCTCTCTCTCTCTGAAAAGAACACAGTAAAAAGAGTCTTACTTTCAGACAAAAAAAAAGTTTCGAAAACCCAAACAAACATGATTGACAGTAAATAAATTCAAATGAGGTAAAAAAATCCTACATTCTGTATGCACATTTAAAAGAATAATGTAAAATAAATATGAAATAACAAGACTCAAAACAAACGAACATACTGAGACATTTTCATATCTAGAAAATAAAACATAAATTGGCTCATATCAGCAAAACATCAGATTCCTACACCCTCATTGAAAAATACAAATTTAAAGCTTATTTTGAAATATTTATTGGCAGCTGTCCTCCTATATAGTTTCTAAACTCCTCAGAACATCCAACTCTTTGAAGAGAGATTCTGTTTTTGAAATGCTGTATTACATGCAGCACCTATTTTGTATTTGTACTCTAACATGACGATACCTTTTCTACAATGAAAAGTCCCTAAGAAAAGCAAACGCTGTGCTCTTCTAGCTGCACCACAGAAAGAAAAGAGGTAAGAGAGGGTACATAAGCACATCTGGATTTTTGCATTTGAGAGAGAGAGAGAGAGAAATAAAGAGAGAGTAACGCTTTTCTCAGCTCAGTCAAGCTGCTCTTGACTCAGTCAACAGCCTAAAGAGATACTGAAGTGATCAGAAACAGAACTACAGCTATTCCCAAATAAGAGACAAACACCTTTCAGCTGAAGGACACACAAGGAGATGACTGTCCACTGCGGCAAATTATTTTTCCTATCTGTGAAAGCAGGGGTATTACTTAGAAATGTCTTAGAGATTGTAAAAATGGTCATAACACCCTGTGTTTTTCATTGTAATGATATTAAAACAAATTCAGAAAGTGCACTCTAATTTTTATTGCTTTTCTGCAGGGAAAGAAAATAATCTGTTCACAATTTTAAGCTCTGATTATGAAACATGAGGTGGCGATTAACATATAAGAATAGGTAAATAGTTTGGGCAAATTTCTGGAAATACATTTGACTTCTTTATCATGTCTACTTTTTAAGAGACTTAATCTGCATTATTGTAATGCAAATTGCATGAAAAGTGTATTTTAATGAGTTCTTGGAGCTTTCATTGAGCTGCCTAGACAATAATGAGAGTATTGTTTTGGGTATTATTTGTGTTGTAATATTTTCTGCATGAAAGCAATTATTGAAACAAAGTGCCCTTAAAATATAAGAATTATAGACTGGAAGGACAAGACATAATTTTAATAATTTTTTGTTGTTGCAGAGACATTAAAATGGAATTCCTGATGATTAAATCCAGTGTGCTATTTTACAGAGACTTGTCAGAAGCACCTTTCAAATGGACACGTGCATATTCTCTCATTGTTTGATTCTGACTAAAAAAAATCAGAAAATGTTTTCAGGCTAACTTCTATATCTCTGCAGCTCTGCACTGAACAGTGACATTAATTTCCAATTATTGGGCTGAAGGCCTTAGCATCATGTGAAGCTTTCTTCCACATGATTACAAGTGGATGTTGGCTGCAGTTGTTGAGAGGCTGCAAACTGGAGCACAGCCTTGCCACATGGAGCAGGCAGACCCACTGTGGCTACTGCCCAAGCCACAGCAACACCCATCACCTGTATGCACTCTGCCTGTTTGGCACTGGGCTAGCTATCACAGTTTAGGGAACCAGAGAAGATGGATCTTCAGCTGAGGAAGAGCTTGTAAGGCTGAACCAAAACACTGCATCTGGTCCCGCTCTTCAAGCAGCTCAAAACCCTGAGAAACAGCAAAAGCTCCTGCTGGGGCTTAAATCATTCATAGTCCACCAATACAAGAGAAGTGTTCAGGCAGGCATTTGCAGCAATGCCCTCTCTGAGCACTGTGCTGTCCCACCTGCAGTCCCAAACTGGCTGTGACAGTGTCACACAGGTGCTGTTATGCTTCATGGCTGGTAAAGCTTGCTCTTACTCTTATTGGCATTTTAAAGACATGCTGTCTGTGAAACTTAGTAGCCATCTATGATTATCACTGATTATACACATTCCTTATAGACCCCTCCAAAAAAAAAGATTTAATCGCTAAAGTTTGTAACTTTTTGAGATATCTGCATTTGTGTAAAATGGAGAGAGCCTCTTTAGCTTCTTCTTATCTGCAGTTATTCTGATTCTGTACTGCTGAGTACTATTCTTCTGTCTTTACCACAGGTTAATTGTAGTGACATTTCTTTAATGACACATCATAAGCCTTATAATTGTATGCAATAAAATGTTATCTGTATTTCACAGGTAATATATCTAGTGCTTGCAAATCTCGAAACTGAGAAGGTAGAAGGCTTGAAATGCTTTTTTTTATTATTATTTTTTAAAACCGAAAGTTCATTAGCAGAAGTGGTATATTTTCCCAATCTGTTGTGTGCTCCTTTGATACTTAAGTACTGTTACCCTAAGTGACTTGGCAGCCCTTGCTGAACGAGTAGGCGAGTGAGGAGGGACGAGCTGTAATGCACTCCAAGTGTTGTTCCAGGAGCAGCTGTACCTCTGGTCTGTGGGACTTTGGTGCGCCCCCTCATGTTACACATCTCACTCTAGATGTCTAGGAGGAGATCCTGCGTGGGTTCTCCTCAGAGAGGGGGCCCCTGTGAATTTTCCTGCTGGTAGCTCCTCAGCTGTGGGGGCGAGCTCCGGAAGCCACGTTCTCCCCTGGGGCGCTGCCATAGCTGGCAAGCACAATGCCCATCTAGCTGCTCCTGCTGCCTACTTTTACTGGTAGGGACATAAAGCATGAGAGAAAGGATTTTTATACCAGTGATGAATAAAAGGTTATTCTAGCATACGTAAGAAACTTCAGCCTGGAAGCTCAGAAACACCTGGCTTCCCAGAAAGGTCCCTGAGCACCAGGCAGCCTCCAGGGAGGCCCTTCTCACACGTGTAAAGCAGTGACCCATGCCCCCATGGGAGGTTCTTCATGCTCCTCAGGAGGATGCTTATTCCTTTCCCTTCTGCTGACTCAGGAGATCTGATATTAAGCTCTACTACCTCGGGCACAAAAAACCCCACAGTAAAACCACAAGGCAATCTTGGAGGGTGTCATGGAGGGTTAATACAGGTCTGCACTCAACATACTTTACATATTTGACTTGCACAATTAATTAACTGAATTACAATGTCCTCAGATTTAACAGCAGAGCCTGATTTCACAGATTTCATAACAGGATTATATGTGTAGAATAACTAGATGATCTTGCCTAGACTTCCAGATACCACAGATGAGGAAATGGGTTAGAAGAAGCCAGTGAAGACACTGGCTGTGTAAGCTACTTCAGTCTTCACAAGCCTAAAGTGCTGTTGGGTTGTCGAGCCAGTGTAACAGAGTCCCACTATACATAAACATTGCACATTTTAGTCAACCAGAGTCACCTTCACGAGTGGAGCCAGAAGGCAAGCAGAGAGCCCCAGTACACCAATGTACCTGTGTATATCTCATCTCATACACAGGAGCAGCGTTAGTCTAAAGAAGAAGGCACAGGTAATTACATACATCAGCCCTTTTGACTGGTCTTTTTTAATATAATCTTCTACCAAGAAGTACACTGTTTCCACCTCCATTACAATGGGCCCTTGTTTCTAAATTAGCTTTGGGGATGCTGATGCACAAACACTGCTGAAATCTGATGGAAACCAGACCATTGCATGGGTTTCCCAAGCCATGCAGACTCGCTCTCAGCTTGCCTTTGGGCTTCCACAGAGGGGCCCGTGCAACCAGCACCTAAAAGGCTGCTGCCCCAACCACCTGCTTGATAAAGACGTTTCCTGAAGGGAGGGGAGGCAAGAGGCTCACCAGGCACTAGTGAGCCTTCCTGTAGAGGACCGTGGAGTATCTCTACCTGGTATCCCCAGGAAACACAGATCTCCTCTCTGTACAAATTCCCTGTTTGCTGGTAGGAATTACCAGACAGCTTCCTGATCGGTTCCTCTGTGCCCTAAGACACAACTGCCAACATGATAGTAAGTAAAGGATGGATAGCAACATATACCCATTCAGATTAACAGAGCAACTTGATTACAAGAGAAGTCACAGCTAAATTCCTTTACAGCTGCAAACCCTCCATGTTCACCTTCACATGGTGTTTTCCTTTAAAGCAGAAATGCATTACTGTTCCTGTAAAAACCCTTTCTGTTTACATTTAAATTAAATCATAATTTTGCAGTCATAATATGTTGTTCAAATACCATGCTCAATAAAATATGAGTTTGTGCTTTGTGGCAGTCACTTCTTAATTCTGCCTAATTCTAATGTATTATTGACCATGCTATAACACAGAAAGTCATAAGAGCTGAGTAAATCTATTTCATTGTTGTAACATGACCTTTTATATTGTTTGAAAGTAGCAGAGCATATGTTTTTAGAAGTATTTTGTATAAACATTTTCACTAAGAGCAAAGCTGGTATGTGTTATTTCACTGATAATTCTAGGCAGAAGTGCTAGCTTTCCTGAAATGAGGGAAGTAAATTAAAGCTCTTGGTTGACTGCCTTCTTTCTTATAAAATGCAATAGTGGTAAAAGCATTTCCCAGCCTTCCCAAAGGGAAGGTTGACAGATGTGATTGCAACCCACACACCTCCCTCTGGGAAAGAAAATACATCACGCCCATGGAAAAAGGATTTCTGGATAGTGCTTTTGCAAGCTGCCAGGCTTTCTTGACTATGAAACAGAACTATCGCCAGATCTCAGAGGAAGTCATTATGGGAACCTACTCAGGGAACTTAGAATCAATTAACCTTCAAAGTCAGCGTGGTCACCTTGTAATGACTCAGTCATATGCTGTGATCACGCTGCTTATTATGCATTAGCACCTAAATGATAATTAATGATTATCTAAGGATTTCTAATGAATTTTAAAATCTACAAAACCCTAAAATCTAGCCCCAAACCCCTTGAAGAAAATTTATCTTGCTTAGATTTCAAAACAACATAAACTAAATTAAAGAAGCAAGCCATCAATTTACTCCAGTTTTAAAATGGATTCAATTTGATAAATTATCTGAATTATTCTCCAGTCCAAACATTTCTTCTGTCAACTTGTAAAAATAAATGTTTTCCCTAGGGATTCTGTGGTCAAATGTGTCTTTTATGACAGCGAGTCAGTTGTCAGCCCAAGACTAGACTCATATATTACTATTTCTGTTTTATGTAAGTATAAGGGGGTTTACATCCACTTCTTTTCAGTGCCTTTATGGATTGTGCAGTTACCAACTCAGAAGTACAAAGTGTACCAAGCATTTTGAAACAGCCTAACAGGGCTGCTAGCTCATTAAATTACCTACTGGCTGAACAATACTGCACTTCAATTTTTCTCTATCTAGCTACCAGAAAAATGACCTCATGTTCCGGCATCACCACGCCTTTTCATTTTTATTTGTCCAGCTTGTTAGAGACATCCACTGCCATGAAATCCTCTCTTCAGTGTGCCTAAATTCATCAATTATACTGAAGAAGAAGCATTGGCCTCAGTGGCCAGCCAGAATACACACATCAAAACTGGACTATAATTTAAGCAGTTAAATTCCTCTAAGGGGGCCAGAGGGCCTGAACATTCCTGTGAATCTTTCCTGCTCTCAAACACCTCTGGTATTTAAGTTTCCATCACTGAAATTCCTGAAGCGCCCAAAGCCTGGATGGGACAGGTAGTTACCCTGGCCCAGCAGAGTGCCTTATTATTTTGTTCTCACCTACAATATTCAAATGCAATATATGAGGAGCATTCAGGCTTAGCAAACAAGAGGGGTAGCGTTTTGCACAGGGACTGCAGCACAGAGAAACCAATTCTCCCTTTGAGATGTGCTCACTGTGTAGCACCAGCTCTAGAGCCTGATCTGTCAGCCCAGTCAAGTCTTTGTTCTAACCTGTCTATATATTCTCTGTGCATCTATCTGTGGGTGTGGAATTTAGGATTTTGAAATCTAAAGGTGGCACAAGATATACAGATTAGTGTCACAGGGCTTGCTAACCTCCTGTTACATCCCAGAAGCACCAAATATTTAACTCTCCTCTCAAAGTTCAGTGCAAAACCACTGGAGAATAACTTTCTTATTTATTTATGGGTAAAATTAACAAAATTCTCAGAGGTATTTCTACCAAAAGACAACTAAAAATAAAAAAAACCCTGTGAAGACTTCAAGCTTCTCTGGAAGACAGGCGGTAACTCTCTTCCAGAGAATACCTGTAAAAAGTTAAATTAAAGCCACAATAATATAGAAAAGAAATTCAAAGAGTTCATAGTTATTTGCTCTTATTTACTCTTCAATGATCAATTAATGAAATTGTCATAATTTTAATACAGGGATGTATCATCCTCTCCTTGCACTGTTCTGTTTCAGCTAATAATATGAAGCTACCAACAAAGTAGAAACTCAGAGAGAGTGGGATGCACAGGACTAAATTTAAAAGAAAGTTTATGCTTTCAAATGAAGCATAAATCCTAGCCTTTAAAGCACAAATGCTTCCAAGTACAAATATTTTCAAAGCTTTCTATTTAAAAAAAAAAATTAAAACACATAATCATCACTCAGAACCATGCAACAAGAGCTAACCATATTCAATTGAGATTTCAAATTCAGAAATAAAGTACACCTAACTCTATCCACAGCTTCCAAGTAAAAGGAGTCAGGTATTGTCACCAACCATTTCAGAAAAAGAGACCACCTTCACCGCTTTTCTGAATTCTAAGGAATTACTACTCAATATAGGATGAAAATATTTATTTTTGTGTTGCAGCAAGAAACCATAACCAAGGCACTAACAAAGAACGACAAACGGGCTATATTTTATGTCTGCAGTCTAAATAAAGACAAAACAAAATGGAAGAGAAAACAAAATGGAAGAGAGAAATGTATCCAAGGCCAGAAAAAGGGGAACCAAGTAGGTGCAAAACATGCTTGAGGAAAGAAAATAGTTACTACTGTGCAGAGACATCTGTGTTTTCTAGTCAGTGAAGTCTGAAAAAATGATGGCTTCAGCAGAGTTCACTAGAAATAGCTTAGTACTGCAAGATAAACGGACTCTAATTGCTGCAGCTGGATACAAAGCAGTGCTACGAAATTCTGACTAATTCAATTATTTGTGTGATAAAACCAAAAAAATGAAAATTATTAAGGTTTTAAGTCAGATGAGGAAAAGACAGTGGTTTCCAGTTTCTAAGTAATATGCAAAGCATTCCTTTCAAGATGATAAAAGAATCCACAGAGTTGGAATTTAAAAGGATATTTCCAAGTCATGAAAGGGGACACTTGTCACTAAGACCCAGAGTTATGAAAATACACCTAAATGCAAAAGAAAAGTGTGGTTCTTCAAGGATATCTCCTACTTGTGCATGGATGCTGAGTCTTTTAAGGAAGGATTTGGTTTTAAAATTTTCATAAATTAAATTTCATAGAACTTGGGTTTTTTGGTAGGTCAGTTTCCTGATATAAGGTAGTTGAAAGAAAAACTTCCAAACACCTATGTGGATAAAGTAGCTCTGTTTTGTATTCAGTGCTGTGAGGACAAGCTATGCCAGTGCAATAATTAACCAACTGCCACATATTCCTGCATATAAATCATGACCTTGAATAGAATCACAGAACTGTTTGTGTTGGGAGGGACTTTAAAGACCATCAAGTTACAAAGACCAGGTTGCTCAGAGCCCAGTCCAATCTGGCCTTGAGTCCTTCCATGAATGGAGATCCAGAACTTCTCTGGGCAACCCATTCCTACGCCTCATCACCCTCACAGTAAAGAATTTCTTCCTAATATCCAATCCGAATCTATCATCTTTCAGTTTGATGCCATTCCCTCTTGTCCAGTCAACTGCTCACCTCTGAAAAACTGCCAGTTAGTAAGGCAGAAAAATGTTTAGGAGGCTGTATGCAATACCGCTGAAGCAGAAAATAAAAATCAATAGTGAACAGGCCATCCTGGGACTGTGCATGTTGACATATGGCAACAAAAGGGCAGCTGCAGTTGCTCAGTTATACAAAATTGTGTCTCTGTGTGGTAGGTATACTGCCTCATTATTCTAGTCAGAACAGAACACAAGTGCCAGGAAATATACTCTGTTCTAACCAGAATTCAAAATGGACACAGAGTAGATACTGAGGAAAGTATCTATTTAATGAGATTTCAGCTTCATTTGTTTGTTTGAAATTGTTCTATAAGAACAAAGACTGTCAAGAGGGTAGATCCCTAGGCAAAATGTGAATATTAGAATGTTAGAGAAAAAGGATTACATATTTAATGTCTAAGCATGCGATTAAAATGACAATCCTGTCTTTTCAATAGCTTTATGTAACATCACGGTGATTTTGAGAACTACAAAACTCTGTAGCAGTTAGCATATTCAAGTTTACAAAGGGATTGCTAACGTCATCTTTTCCTCTTCGACGGTCTAAATAAATAAATGCATTACCTTTGTCATATCCAAAATAGCACTTCTTCAACTTGAAAGACTCACAAAGCAGTTTGGAAAAGTGAGAAAAAAAATCCCTGCTTGTAACTATATAGGGATTGCTCACCTCACAAAACAATTACCTAAATTGCAATGCAAATATTTGCTGAGCTTCATGCCATCAAGCTTATGAAATATGCAGATTGTCATTCTTCTGCTGAATGGACAGTAGTGGGTACACACTGACACACACAGCAACCTTGCTACCAAAAGAGCTCCTATTTCATGTGCAAAGTGGGGGTGGGTGGAGTAGTCCCTTTCCTCCTGCCAATGCCAGGATTACCAAGTCTTCATCACAGCTTTCAAGTACAGACACTGGCCTGATTTCAGAGCAGAAGGAGCTGCAGAAGCAACAATACTCTGACAGAAAAGTTATAGAACAAGAGAACACGGGAGCTGGTATCAAGCGAGGAGAGGAAGAAGCGTCACAATAATTTTGCCGTGTATTCACATCACACTTCAAAGAATTTTGAACAAAAGCCAGAAATAGTAAGAATATAGATAACTTTTACTTTATACAGGATGATAATTCAATCAGGGAAAAAAACCCCAAACTTGTTTAAATTATCCAAAACTAGCAAACTATATACAACTGGAACTAAAAAAACAAGCCAGACTACAATTATTACAACAAACCATCACATGCTGGACTAGAAGTGTAAAAATATGTTTGCATAAGCATAACATGCATATATAGACCATAGAAAAGATGGAAGTCCAAAAGCTACTTCCCAGTTTTCTTTTTAAATCTTTACTGTAAATCTATCATGTTACTGAAACCATGAAACACTGAAGTTCTTTATAAGATCAGTGGAAATACCATTTACCAAAGCTAGGAAACAGGAAGACATAACCTGCGAAAGAAAAGTCACGCGAACAGCCAAGAAAAAGACACAAGTGCTGCCCAAGATTCTGGGACCAAATTTTCTGCTTGCATAAAATACTTACTCTAAAGCATGGTTAACTGATACAGAGCAAGTATGGCAATTACGAAGTGCCAGGCATGCCATCTATATAAGGACATGCACATTCCAGCAGCAGGCACTGATGAACACTTAACAGGTGACTAATGCTTAGCTCCTACAATTGCAGTCTTTGAGGAACTGGAAGCCAGACTTGAGAAAATGCAGAAGGAGTCTCCGCTGACATATTTACCTCAGTCTACTGGCAATGACACTGGATGAAAAATTGGGAACTAAACGAGTAAGAAACAGTGTGAAAGTTCAGTTCTCATTTCAACAAGAGAGAACTGGGAAAATTCTGTTCTGTTTTATGTGGGTTAGAAAAAAAGAATTCACTGAGGCCACTTTACACGAAACACAGTAAAATATGCTAAACTAATCACCTAGAATCTCGATTTTCCTATTCTCTTATCTTCAAATCAGTCTATTAAGTTCCAGGCTATTCTTCTGGATCCATAACATCAACAATGATTAAAGTAACAAGCAGAAAAAGAAGTCCTAAATATGCTGGTTTTTTAAAAACTTTGTAGTGCATTCAGAGTGAAAAATATGTGTAGAAATCAGGAAGCTACAACACTGACTTAGAAATGAAGATTTCTAAGGCTATTATCTATTTTCTTTTGAGGTGACAAGGAACTTCCATTAAATCACTGCAGTTCTCAGAGTGTCTCTTTTGGAAAAACAAAGAAACAAATATTCTGCTGCTCCTCCATGGGTCTCTAGAGTTACTTACAGCTCCAGAATGAGAATGACATCTGTTTTGTTCTCATAGACATCATGAAGTGTAATCACATTAGGATGTCGAATCTCTTTCAGTATACCAACTTCTCGCTCAATATCTTCCCGGCTCACTCCACGACGGCTGGATTTCGTCCTCCTTTTCTTGATGAATTTGGCTGCAAACTGCTGGCCAGTGCTTTTCTCACGGCATTTTTTCACGACGGCAAACTGACCACTAAAAAAAAGGAAAAAAAAAAAAAGGGATGAAGAGTGCTTCAATTCAAGAAAATTTGGAGTTGCAAATAACACTTGGAAAAAAAAAACCCTAGAAGAGGCAGGAAAGGTAATTTAAGAGATGGCTTTTGCATCACACAAATGTACAATTTCAGCACTTCAGTAAGTAAAAGGTAACACCTTATTGGTGAGACCACTGGATTTTTGACAAATATGTGCACTGGGAATTACTGGGCAAAAGAAATGGTTTCTGGATTTCTCCTTCCATATGCTTGTTGAATATTTTTTCTTTTTCTGCAGGGATAATTAACAGTTTCTTAGAATCTACATGATTTATCAATATTCACTTTATTCTATCCTCAAGTTTTTTTAAAAGAGTTTTAAAAGCATAACTGGGTTTCATGACACTGCTTTGGATTTTTAAAGCACTAGTAAAGCAATAGTATCAAGAATTACAGTTACAATGTATCATCTCATTAAGTACAACAAGTTTGAAGATGAGAAAAGTACCGAGGCACTGAGAAACAAAATCTGGGTTTATATTACAACCCAGAAGAAACTTTGGGAAGCTGCTGACTCCAGCACACTATCACTGAAGAAAGCCTGCTGTTGCTAGATCTTCACACTGATCTAGATCATAAATCTCCAGGAGTCTGATGTTGACTTAAAGCAAGAATAGGATTTCTAAAGCAGTTTTTCCTTTAAAGTTTCCCTAATCTCTTTTTGAGGATTCTCTAGAAATTCTGGTATGGTTTTTTTCACCATATGAAGGAAACTTAGAATTACAGAATGATATTAATGAGAATATTTTTTGAAGTTAACCTGCCTTGTTAACTGAAGAAGAGCTGTTCTCTAAAGCAGATTTAGAACAACAATTAAATCAGAGCTAACCTAATAGGTTTGACTACTTGAACAGCTGGTTAACATTCAGAGCTACACATTTTGTGCCACAATTACTATGCTGATCCCACCTTGAGTGACAAACATGGGACATGCAGTTGGGAAAGGCTAAATGACTGTCACTTGTAGAAGGGCAGGGCAAAGACAGGGACCTCTCATATAAGCTCCTAGAAAGACACTCTAGAGTAGCTACTACCTGCTGCTACTATCTGGGAAATCTTTGAATGCAGCCATGGGTCGGGAGAGAAGCAAACTTTGAGAGAAGTCCTAAGTCAACAGTCTTACACTGAGATTTAGATTTATTCCAGTAATATGATCGCCATTCAAGTTTCATTCTCCATTGTTTAATGAAATCAATTCATGAACTTGTGAGATGTTATATTGCATTAAAAATAACTTTGCCTTAAATTTCGCTCACCCCCAATTCCACATGAAGTTTTCAAGGATCAGATTTACCATACGGGGACCCCCACATTATTACTACGAACTGAGCAGTGCTTCAGACCATATCATATCCTCCTCTCCACCACACACAGGCTGGAAGACCTGCTTCACTTGCCCAGACATGGCCTGATAGTATTATCAGGAGATGATCTTTGACTGAGATACTCAAAAACCTTCGTATGTGACTGAAAGAGAAAGCACAGACCCCTGGAATACCTTTGCCATCCTAAACTGGCAGCAGAGAGCTAAACAAGGTGTCCCAAGGTCATCAGCCTTCTCTGCCTGGTTCAGTCCAATTTCATAAAAACTGAGTTTGATCTCCAGGGTCTGAGCAATCTTGCACTGCCAGGGTAGAGGTATTTGCACTGCTGAATTGAAAGCACAGCCTTTCAGGCTCTTGCTTCCAGGGAGAAAAGCAAGTGATTGTCTCATGCTCTCCCCCACAGCATGCACATCTCCACAGAGATACAAAGCTTTATTTAAAAAGCAGTCCGTTTTGCAGAAAATTCACAGTTTCAGAGAAACAGCAAAGTGGAGCAGTAGACAGATGCAGATGTCATCCCAACTCTGAACAGCTATTCCAACTCATGGATCACAAGGAAGTCAAAAGCTGCTGTTTGTCTTTTGACCACCTGGCTGGCTTTCAGGCTTGAAATCTAAAATGCCTGATAGTGGAAGAAAAATATTTCTGCTTATGATTCATCTGTAGACTTGAATGCTGCACAGCTAACCACTTTGTTATTGATGCTAAGCCTCTAAGTTTAGAAAAGCTGCAGCTTCATTATGGAAAATAAACAAAACAAACAAAAAAAGAAGCAGTCATCCCCTCTACCCACCCCCACCCTACTCCCCCACCACAATCCCTATAATGCAAATTAAACAAACGCAGAAACAACAAACCCCAAAATATAATATTAGAACCAAAATTACATCTAACATTAGTTCTGGAGTAAAAAAGAAAAAATATAAATCGGAAATACACAGATATACAACATATTCTGATATGTGAGAAGATTTAATTATAGGAGTTGGTGGGGATTAAGAGTTGTCAGTGTTTTACTGCCATGATGATTTTTACATAGAATTATTCATATTTGAATGACATCATTCCCCAAAGCCACTTCATGCTTCTCATGCCTTTAAGGCTAAGACTGTTTAATCTTATTTTGGCAATGGGTCAGCTATGACGTTACAGCATGAGGCTGACCTCCTGGAACAAAGGGAGCTACTTAAGACAAGTAGATCTCCTCTCTTCTGAGATATGTAATTTATTTTTTCAGTCTTTCACTATTTCCCTGTCCACAACAACCTGTTGGAAGGATGTCCTGATCTATCACTATTCCATATAAAAGTGTTATCAGAAGTCCAATATGTTATTAAAACACATGACTTTGAAGACTGGTCTCATCCATGGTTTATAGGAGGTGAGGCTCCAAAAAATCTTTGACACTGCTCAAGACTGTAAGAAAGTTATCAGTTAACAAATATCTTGAGTAAGTGCTCGTTATACACCAAATAACCTTCTTATTGTTGCTGTTGTGGTATTTATTCAGCACACAACTGCACAATTAGCTGTTTGTTATTAAACGCTGTACACGCAGATCACACTTAAGCTGCAATCAAAGGGGCTGTTTCATGCCTGGGATCCCTAAGCCACACCATTTTACAACTCTCTCAAAACTCCTGTTTTAAAAGCAGAGGAAATGTGTAAACCAAGAGGTATTTACTGGGCTTCCCCTTGTAGAATGGCAGTGACGAGCTGATGTAAATCAGCTTCGCATGGGCTAACACTCAATAATATCCAGTAATATCTTCCCACAGATACTACATTTTCAGATTCAGCATTCATTCACACAGCATCTTCAAAGCCAGAAAAGTCCTTTAGTTTTTTAAGTTCCCTTCCTTTTGTAGGTTTGATTTAAAGTGCATGGAATCAAAAAATGACGGTCATTTTGGGAGAAAATTACGCTCACCACCCTGTACCCTCTCCTTGCAGTAAATCACAAATTCACACATAATAAAATATCTGACAACATTTTTTTCCACATGGCAGAATCAGGTTAAACAGCGAGGCAGGATGACAGCTTGATGTAAGGAAAAATACTTCTGCTAATAACAGTAATTTGTTTTGTGATCTTGTAATTCTTAACTCAACCGGCACTTAATTATTACCCTAAACCTACTTTGTGGAACACTTGGCATACCTCCACATCCAGTGATTTTTCAGACTTGATTCAGAACAAGTACTTATCCATTACCTAATCATGACATTTCTGCATTCTTTTTACATCATGAGACACACTGCCCTTTACAGAAGTATCTGTATAAGCAAAAGTTATGCAGATAGAGGATGAAGCACAAATAAAGCCCCTATATGTCAACCTTTATTGGTCCTTGCTTAGTGGGATCACAAAACAACTACATGTCAAGAATGGGACAATTTTCCATGCCATCTTCTGAAGACTGCATTCCAAAGTTTAGTGGGAGCAGGAAATAGAAAGGCATTGAGTTGCCATCAGAGTAACAAGACGCCTTGTTATGTTCCTGTACATGTGGGCATTTTTCTCCTGTTTAAAAATTTGATATTCAGTACACAACTCTGAAAACACATGTGCTGAGATTCAACTACTTTTACTATTTGTTTGACTACTTCCCTTTTTAAAATTACGCTAATCCAATACAAAGAGATTTACATAATACTATTAGATTAGCCTGTGAAAGAAACTGCAACTCAGCCACGGGGCCATTTGTTTCTCCAACAGAACACCTACTAGCATACTGTACACTCTTCTGACTTTCCTCAGAGACCTGCTGCAGGGAAGGCCAGCGGAGCAGGGGATGTGCAGCCCCAGCAGCAGCCCAGCAGCAGTCAGCCCTGTCAGCAACCACTGCTCTCTGCCACCAAAGGCATCTGATCTGCCTCTCCTAAACCAGGCTAGCTCTCACAAAACTCCCTGGTCAGCCAGGAGTATCCAAGTCTTTTCCAAAGAAATGAAACCTTTGCCAACAAACCTGACCACTTGGTAACATGAAGGAACAGCATCTATGCACCTGGTATGAGGAGGAGCTGGAAGCACCTGAAGCCTATTAATCACCATAAACTTGTTCCAGGCTGCATATAAACAGTTGTAACAGGAAAGGGCACAGTGGTCATAGCATAAAAGAAGTAGTGATTTTGGGAACCACATGAAAAAAGCAGTACTAAAGAAAAGAAAAAAGAGAAGTTAAACATGATACAGTATTTAAGCTAAAGGGAAAATACTGCTCAAATGATACATGAGTGACTAAGCAGTAGAATAAACCAGCTGGAATCTGATAGTGGGCCACAGAGTTCACAGTTAAGAACTGGCTTTTTCAAGTACTACTACTGTAGGAAAGCAAACATAAGGGCTTAACTACATCTGACCATGGAACAATAAAAAGTTGAGTGCTGCAAGTACACAGGCAGGAGAGGAACACTTCTTAGGCAATTGTACAGCACATTTCCAACAGGTGCAGAGTTAAAATGAAGTTGCAATTTAACCCATTAATATAATGCATGCTGATACACTTTCCTTAGAAATATTTTGGAAGAGCGGCAAAGACAAAAAAAGAACAACAGCAAGGAAGGGGGAGCAAAGAGGAAAATCAGACAGATTATTAAAAAACCCAGGTGTACTGACTGCCAGTATTTCTGAGTTCTGGTAACTCCCAATTTCCAAATTCTTTATTCCTTATTTCTGCATTCTGGCAACTCCAAATTCCAATTCCTTATGCACAGTTGAATCTATACACTTATAAACTGCATGTCTTTTAAATTATTTTTCTTTTTTTCTGACTTAGAATAAATTGTGGTGTCCAAATACCAAGTTCCAAAAGTACAGTGATTCCACCACAGTGACTCAATGTATGTGATGCTAAGTTTGATTATCCTTCACTATGAATACCTCAAATTTAAAGTTATTTTACCAACATATGCAAGGTATAAAAAAATAATTCTTCCTTTATGTCATATTTTAAACAAAAAACCACCAACTTTCAAAATGAACTCTTTTGTTACTTTTTAATTTATTTAGATACTTTTTTTGTATAGATCAACTGAAACTTCTGTTGTATTCCCTATTCAAATAAGTAGTACAACAAATAGTTGGAACAGTGTAACTGTTAGCTTAATAATTAAATTAATAGAAGCACTTTGATAGTATCTATAACTGATGGCAACATGCAGCAGTCAGAATTTGAGGTTTAAAGCAGTGTAAGAAGCAGGTGGGCTAAGTTAAATTTTTAAGCATATTTATAGACTAAACTCCCTACCATAACTTTGTGTAGTTGAAGACAGGTTGCATGATGGATCAGATAATAAAGAATTATAATGTTGTGATTTAAACCCAGATGGCAATCAAGTACCAATTCCCAGCCTCTCCATGGTGTGATGGGGAGGAGAATCAGGAAAAAAAAGAACTCAAGGGTTAAGATAAGAAGAGTTTAATAGCTGCAATGATGTAAAAAAAATTACTAATAATACAATGACAATAACAATAGCAATGGAAAGTAGATGGTGAGAGAGAGAGAGAGAGAGAGAGAGAGAGAGAGAGAGAGAGAGAGAGAGA
>JAHLSL010013749.1:1312458-1346151 GCA_025920805.1 Petroica traversi
AGAGAGAGAGAGAGAGAGAGAGAGAGAGAGAGAGAGAGAGAGAGAGATGAATAAAACCCATGGATATCCCTTTGGCCAGTTTGGGTCAGCTGTCCTGGCAGAGCAGACCTCCCAGGTTCTTGTGCAACTGCTGGCTGGCAGAGCCCAGGAGGCTGAAAAGTCTTTGCCTTAGAGTAGGCATTCCTGAGGAGCAATGGAAACCTCAGTGTGTTACCAAGATTATTCTCATGCTAAATCCAAACCACAGCACTGTATGAGCTACTGAGAAGAAAACTAACCCTATTACAGCTGAAACCAGACACAAAGAAGTAGGGAATTTGTTCAATCAGTTATTTTCTCCAGCATTTTAAAGACCGTGCCTCATATTTTTGTGGTTTGGTTATTTAAAAAACAAATCGTCATGCCTTTAAGCTATGTATTTATATCCTGCAGAAATCCTCTTGTGCTGTCAACCTCAGCACATAACACTGATGAAATTGGAGGTTTCTGTTGCTCTGCTGATTTTTGTAATTTCATTAGGCTGCTAACAGACTTCTCTAGATGTTTGCTAAGCGTACAGAAAAGTGATTTTCATCACTGTTTTCTCAAATACCCAGAAGAGCCAATAGTCCTAAGGGAGAATATAAGAGTATATAATAAAATTATAAAATATGATACAAAATGATAAAAAAAATTATGACAGATCTAAATAAAGTATCTCAGAAAAATACACATTGTTTACTGTTGCTTATTATTCTTTCTTAAATGCATCATATTGTTCCCAGTAGTGTATGAAAAATTTTAGAGGAGTAGTTGTATTGGAGATGGGGAGGAAGAGAAAAAGAGATGAAAAGACAGAAGACTATTACTTTGTCTGTGTACATATATGCATGTATTTGCAGTACTGAGTGCTACAAACTGTTTTAACTCCTTACTGTGAGGGTGGTTTATCATAGAATTAAACTGCTTTCAGAGCCACACATTTAAAAAGGCAAGTGCCTTTTTGCCAAGGCTCCCTATGGAGGCCGTTTATCCATTTATGGATTTGGTCAAGATCACATCTCATTGAACACAGCTCCTCAATACAGTAATTACTTAGGCATGAGCAGATTAATCAGATGGCTCTGGCTGGCTCAGAGAAAAGGGGATGAAGAAAGACAGCTATGTGCTGGGCCTCTATGATGAAAGTAAGAGCAAGCACGCCTGTACAACTTTCCATGCCCCTTCCCCAACACTCTCACCGAAAGGATCAGCATCTGCTTGGGATTTTGTTACTCTACTGAGAGAACCATGATAAAGTTTTTCCAACATACTTATGTCAAACAAGTTAAACAGCTGGAGCGTGAATGCATGAACACACCTGTGCATACATTTACTGAGCTGAAAAGCACTTATTAACGAGTACAGTCCATCAGGCAGAGATGAGGCTCCTTGTGTCAGCAATTTGGCAGCAAACATCAACTGCAGATGACTGAAGAATTCTTCACATTTAGAAATAAAAAGCTTAGAAAAAAATGCAATCTTGCGAGAAGGCTGAATTTCATAATTAGAATAAAGCACAAGTTTCAGCCACTCTCCATGTACATATAAATAGGCGCAGTATCTCTATACACATTACTATGAGGATTTTAAAAACAGGATAAAAAACATGAATGGATGATATTTTGTTTACTGTTTACTTTATACACACCATATTGTGAAGTGAATAGATATTTGATATATTTCATCATAAGAAGTAACTGAGTTTCTGCCCTTGAAAAGGGTTTTAATTAAAAATATAGAAAGAAATTAAAAGTCAAAATGCCTGCAATACTTTCATCCTGCTGCTTAGTTTATCTGAAGGTTAATGCATAGCCCTTGCCAAATATGGCTGCTATGTAACCAGATGAGAATGCAGTCCTCTCTTTTATCCAAGGAGAAAAGCCTTCACAATTTCTTCCTTTTAAGAATGGCTTTGTTTCAACTCACAGAAACTGAACAGGATTTCCGTGAAATCCTGTGTTCTGACTAGGTAATAGGAATTCTCCCCATAGAGCTCAGTGTGATTCCCAAGTGTTGGCATGGGACTTTGGAGTGGGGAGAAGAGTGGAAGAAATTATGAAAAGTGGAGTCAGAGATGCTTTATTATGTGATTCAATGTGAAAACAGCTATGAAAACCCTTGAACAAATAGTGATGTAAGTTCTGTTTGTGCTCAAAGAAAAGGGTTAAAAGGGGAAGAATGGCAAGGAAGATGGTTGACTTGCTCAACCTGGGAATGCCAAGGCCTGGAGAATAAACAATGTGGGGAACCATATGTTAAAGCTACTGCTGTTTATCCTCTGTCTGTTTGGAGAAGTGGAATTTCTCTGTAGAGATAACATAGGTGTTTACAGAGACTTGTAGGCCCTATCCCAGACATGCTTGAACTCTCTCTACATTGGGAGAGAGATCAAAGCAGAGACCATAAAAAGCCCGGGAGTTCCCAGCAGGGTGCCAAACCAGGCGTGCTCAGGCCCTGGATAAAGGGGCACAGCAGCAGCCCTGCCACCTGCTAGGGTTGGACTGAGCCTGACAGTGCCTGTGCCTTCACTCTGTGTCTCTGCTGCCCAGCCATGTTCCAGGATCCTCCAGCTGGTGAGGTAAGTGAAAAAACTTATTATTTTCATTTCAGCTGTAGTTTTTTTGGTTTCTCTCAGTCACATGTGTGCATTGATTCATAGTTCAAAACATAAGCTACTTGTATTTTCCTTACATAGTCCAACTCCTTGATATTTAATTAGATGTGGCTGAACAGTGGTTTTCTTCACCACTTTAAAGGAATGTTTAGGTAAGTATCTGAGTCATGAAGCATCACACATTAATAGAACAGTTTGGGTTGGAAGGGAACTTAAACATCAAATTCCATCTCCCCTGTGATAGGCAGGGACACCACCCACCAAACCAGATTGCTTAAAGCTCCAATCAACTTGGCATTGAACACTTCCAGGGACGTGGCATCCACAACTTCGCTGGGCAACCAGTTCCTCCAGTGCCTCACCACCCTCACAGTGAAGAATTTCTTCCAAATATCTACTCTAAGAATTTCTTCTTCCAGTTTAAAGCCATTCCTTTTGTTTTGTCACCTCATGCCCTACTGAAAAATCCCTCTCCAGCCTTCCTCTAGGTCCCCTTAAGGTACTGAAAGGCTGCTATGAAGTCCTCCCAGAACCTTGTCTTTTTCAGGCTGAACAGCCCCAGTTCTCTCAGCCTGCCAGTATACAGGCTGGTGTTACAGTATAGGAACAAGTAAATGGTGTTCAACAACAACATAAAAAGACATTCAGCTATTAAAGAGCATCCAAAGGAGGGCCACGAGGATGGAGAAGGGCTTTGACGGAAGTCATATGAGGAGCAGCTGAGGTCACCTGGTCTGTTCAGCCTGGAGGAGACTGAGGACAGACTTCACTGCAGTTACAACTTACTTGTGAGGGAAAAGGGCAGGCACTGATCACTTCTCTGTGGTGACCAGTGACAGGACCTTCAAGCTTGAAGCTCAGCCTGGGGAGTTTAGTTTGGCTATCAGGAGGGTGTTTGGGCACTGGAACAGGCTCCCCAGGGCAGTAGACACAGCATCAGCCTGACTGAGTTCCAGAAGCAGTTGGACAACATTCAGGCACGTGCTGTGTATCTTGCAGACGTCCTGTGCAGGGCCAGGAGTTGGACTCAGTGACCCTGAAAGGTAATTTCCAACTCAGGATATTATATGAATCTATGAACATTATTAATGTTCAAGACCCTTTCAATTGCCAAAATAAAGGCAAAGATATTAAATTATAACAAAACACTAAAACAGAAATATGTATAGCAAATTTAATATCACCTCTGAAGAATTTTTTTGCATTGAACTCCATTTAAAGATAACATTGTTCAAAAGAATGAGGAAGAAGAATATGGGAGTTACAGCAAACAATGGAAAGCTCTGTTTTCCAATATGTACAGTACTTCAACAAGAATTTATTACCTAAACTGAACTGCCACATAAAACATGTAACTGTGAGATAGTCAAGACTTATGAAGCCATTTCATAATTGTTTAAAAGAATTAGACAATGAAGTCTACCTAGGACTTTAAAAAGAGTTAACATCTGTAAACTCAAATTGGCAGGTAACAATTCAATAATGCAATAGAAATTTCAGTAAGTCCTTTGGAAACCACCTGCTCAGAAGAAAATTATGTGCAAGAAAGATGTATCTTTAAGCCTCTGATTAGTCCTTAAGCTTAACTTTTGATGCTGCCTAAATTTTGTATTTCTATATACCTCAATAGTTAGTCTTAAATTCAGGTTAACATTTTTGACTTTTCATCTTTTTTAAGGTCATGAAAAACTTCCAATGACTTAATTGCCCTCAATTTATGTAATTGTAAAATTAATTTGATTTCTGTTTTCCCAAGTTGTCTTCAAATTTCTTATGGCATTAAAAATAACCTTTATAATTTTCTTTTTCATATTCAATAAAAGAGTGATCTGTAAAACTCATGTGCAAAGTAAATGAAAAAACCCACACGTTAAATCATTACTTTATGATCAAGATATGACACAACTTAATACAAATTGCTGTCTAAAAGTGTAAAACTTAATGCCAGTGAATACTTTGGAAGATTTCAGAAATCGCACAGAATTCTTCAATTTCTCTGGGTAGACTTCTCTTTTTAACACTGATAACAATTTAATCATTCTGAGAAGCACCTCAAGATTCACAGAAATAGTTTCCATCTATTAAATGTCTGCTTTTAATCTTCAATCCACCTTAATCTGCAGCTTCAGCACTTGCAAGTAACTCCACTTTCTCTTGTACCTCACAAAATCTCAGTCTTTGAGCCATTGCTTTCCAAAACTTGGAAAAATTACAAATTTCTCCTCATTCCTTTCACCTCTGCTCTCATCATTACTGCTCTTTCCGGTCCTTACACATTCACCTGACTCTAGCAGGGTGGCCAGATACTCAGATATCTTCCTGAAGCTCAATTAAAGGAATGAAATCACAAAGTCTCTCCCAGGAGAGATGCCATTCTCCAAATCATCCTCTTGCTGCCCAGACTATGTTCTCTGCTTAACACTTCCTTTCCTTGCAACTTACCTGGCTCACCCTCAAAATAAAATGGGAAAGCACACCAAAAACATAACTGAAAAAACCCAACCAGACCCAAACCACCCTGACAATTACGCTTCTGTTCTGGATTAAACAGAGTGCTGATTCCCACACTAATCCAGTACTTTTGATACTCAGAAGGTCTTATCCAATAGGTAGACAGAAACCTATTAAGTTCTCAACCATGGATGTATGAAATGGATGGAGTCACTGCATGTTCAAGTTAACACATGCAGTTTTAAACAAATAATCTACAAAAAAAAAAAGGAATAAACAGTAATCTAAGTTATCAAGCTTTTACATACGTCACTAAAAATACTGCTACTTACAAGGTTATTTACTCCCTTTTTATTTAGATAGCTTAATTACTTATTAGAAGTCTTCTAATGAATAAATAAATAGTAAAAGCATATATGTACAAAGACTAAGTTTAACTTCACAGTTAAGCAGATGTTAAACAGTAATGCAGATGGCACATCAGGCAGTTACCCATCAATCTGCAACATGGGCAAAAGGATTAATCTACAAATCTTGCTGTATAACCAGAATCAATATAGAAACTATCTGCCTCCCCCTCCCCCACATCCTCCCCTTCTCACATATATTAAAATAAAATTCTCCTTAAGCAAGAGTATTTCAGTGGGAAATTCTTGGACATTTACCTACCCATTTGCTTTTGGGTCCAACTCACTTCATTTTAAGTACTCTCCAATTTAAAGTACAAACCTTCTGAAGTTCTTGTATTTGCCAAGATATTCCACTCACAAAAATTTTGTTATGTATGAAGTTTCATATCTCTTTTCTAATTTCAATTCACTACTCTTTTGAAGATGTAAATATAGCTCCTTTAGGTTAGCTATAGGTTTTATTACTTTCTCTCTTTATCAACAGTCTCACCATAACTGAACTAAATGGCACAATTATACAAAAACATACGGAAATAATTTTTCATTGGCTTTCTGCATCCAAATAGATCTAACTCTGAAGACAGAGAATACAGCAGCACCTGTATGCTGCCCAGTCTTAGACCATAGTACAGATTCAATCACTGGAGGGGGGAGAAAAGACAGTGACAAGCATTTTATTTTTCTTTTTGTATAGCCAACTTCTAGCCAAATCCACTTAACTCCAACACTCTTCCTTAAAGAAAAAATAGAGCCTACGACCTAGCAATTCAATCTACATAGCTTTATGCTAAAACACGCTGAACTGAAGATCGATGCTTGTTATTACTTTGATGTTCATTTCGTTTAACTTTGAAATACATTCTATTAGAACTTTGTACCACAGCAACAATCACAGCAGACATGTGAAAGTAATGGATGAAAATCATCTGTCCCAACACCAGCTCACTTCATTAAAAACACAGTGTTCTCTCCCTTCGGTAGGATTTGGAAGTGCTGTTGTACAATGCTAGAGAGACAGCAAATTTGGAGCATGACTGCTGAATAATTACATGGGCCCAGGTAAAACACACAAGTGCTCCTTGTGGAACAAGAATGAGGTTTCCAGTTAGACTTCTAGATGGAATTTGAGAAGACAGGAAAATATCAAGTTTTTGGAGGTCTGATTATCTAACTCTTTCAGAACTTAAATGAGAAATAAGAACAGATCACTGAAGATTAAAAGCTTATATCAAATTAATATGAGAAACAGATGCATCATTAACTTATTAATCTATTGGATCTCTTTCATTGCATTTGTGTTCCAGATTCTTATTAGCACATATTTTCTCTCAAAAAAATCAAATATTCCTTGCATGTTTTTAACATGTTTTCTGCCGATAAGCACTTACTTTGATGCATCATAAAAAAGCTAGCAAGTATGCATTTAGGTAAGAAAAGAATATTGAACATTTCATTTTTCAGTGTTAGTGCCGCTATGCAGAGAACACCATTAACATTTCTTTGTATTAATTTTAAAGTAGAGAAATAGATTAAGCGATTTCTATATAAAGTATAAAGCTGGAGCATGAAGACATCCCACTTCTGCAATGGATGCTGTGCACAGAAGCTTTCTCCTGTGTCTAAGCTTTGACCTAACACCACCTAGATTTCTGACTTCAGCAATCAATGCTCTGAAGCAGTCAGAAGTCCACATGCCTACTTCAGTGATCCTTATGAAAGCAAGGAAAACTATTATATTGAAGGAAAGGCTGGAGACTATTTTAATCAATGCAGACACTTTTATTAATGCAAGGAGCATGCTCAATGAATATTAGCAGTGATAAAAAGCACTGAAAAAGGTGGGGGGGGCAAAGGTTGCAAGTCCATATCAGCTTCTTTGTCAAAACAGAGATATTTCTTCTAGGTTTCATTTTGACTAAGGAGATTTGTCATCCAAACAGTTGTGTATTTAGAATTGTTAATGTTACTGCTAAGTTCCACTTTCTACAGAAATTCAGTCTCCAAGAGATTCTAATGCATCAATTTCAGCTCTCAGTGCTTCAGCTCTTCCTTTTGAGGCGAAGAGCTAGGCATCAGAATAAAAACACATTCACATGGACTTCAGCTTAACAGTCACTGCAGGCTGCAGCTGAAAGCATTTCTTCCCTTTACAAGGGCTGGGAGAAAAGGACTGCACAAACTGCAAGGAAGCACTTTAGAAATTATGGTCTTAATCAAGATGCATGTCTGTAGAATTTTGCAGTGAAGAATTGTAACTGACCTACATAACCTGGCCTTGCCACCCTCCACCCTTGTGCTTCGTGTGCTGTGGCTAAGCAATACTGCACCAGAGAGAAAGCCAGTGCAGTAACCTGGAGACTTTTGGAGGAAGGATAAAGTGTGCCTAAATAAAGCAATGATTTTTGAGTTCATAAATTGCTTTGTAAAAGGAGCTGTAAGGATTGTATTTTTCCAGAAAGCTGGCATTTTCATTACAGCTTTCAAACAAAAGGATAGTACACTTATACAGAGCAGTATCCAAATCCATCCCTCCTAAGAGCTAGGTATCAGCAAGGAGTAGTGAGCTTCTTTCCCACTGCTGCCGCGAGCAGTGAGCCCTTAGATTCAGTTCCTCACCTTGCTTCTACTCAGGAGCCCCCTGTGAACTGAAGATGAGCAAGGCCCTGGGAAAAAAAGCAGAACCCTGTGGCATTTCAGCTTCCAATGATCTTTCACTGCACATCAGTTCCCTCTCCCCATCCTTCTAGTGGCATTTTACTGCATGCTCTTTGCTGTCATGACTTCCTCAAAAATTAACTTCAAATTCACTACCTGGTAGTGTTAACTTTTTTACTTAAGAGATTTCAGAGGCTTAGGGACGAGTACTCCAGACATGCTGGAAGGGTAAAAAGGGCTTTTAGCCGATTTTAACGCTGCATTGAAGCTGTCTTTGGAAAGTTTTCATCAGCTTTTCCTGCAGTATATGGTATTCTAATTAAAAAAAAAAGTTGCCCACAATTGACAGTCTGCTTCATGGAAGATGTATTTGTTTTAGTTAGTAGATAGTTTTGCACATGGAAATAAGAGACAAGCAATCCTGAAATATTTCACTTCCCACTTTTGTTCTTTGATTTTTTAGACACAGACTTTTCAAGTTAAGATTTCAAATATTAAAAAGTATAAATTCCTGAAATTTTCCTGTATCTGTTGCCTCCTTGACAGAGGAAAGAGATAGAAATGACACAAGCTCCACTAGTGCAAACAAAGGCGAAATTAATTTTTGCTGAATTTTTTGTTACAAATCCAGTTCACAAAGGAATTTTATTTTGGCCTCAGGAACACAAATTCCATCTACACATTTCCTTCCTTTTTCTGTCACTAAGCAACATTTATCTATGTTTCACCTACTCGAAAAATTACCGGGAGCAAGGTTTCCCTTAGCAGGGATGCTATTTCTTCTTTCACAGAAGCCCGACTCTCTAATAAAAACACATGCCAGAGGACCATGTCCTCGTGACTGCTTTCTGCACAGGCTCCCTGTGCCAGTACTGTAAGCAGCCTGCCTTTCCTACTGCCAGCCACCAGCTTTCCAGTCCAATACAAATTGTCTCAGGGAGGCCAGCACAGCATGCTCTCCCCTGGTGACAAGCTTCATTTTGTTCTTTTTCATGTTAAAATGTCAAAGAAAAATTGCTCCGATCGGGGGATTTCTCTTAGCTCTTTACATAGGGAAATGCCAAGGAAGGGCTACCGGAAAGAGACCAGACTGGTGGTACATTTGACACAAATGGCCTTGAGAAATACCTTGATGAAGACCAACAAATTTTAATAGTCCTTTTTGACTCTAGGGAGAGAAGTCTTTTAAGAAGGATTTATTATACTGGGTAAGAAAACCTGTGCTGCCAGACACAGAATGTGGCAAGTAGCATTTTCTTGTTTCACCTCCCATAAAGATCTCATGCCCAGCAACAGTAGACAGCAGTAGCTACTTGTCAGGAAGTCAGCCTGCAAACGTAGCTCCATGGCGCCTGGAGAGAGCCCAGTGTTTTGCAGGACGGTTCACTTCTTATTCATGGTGCCTCAGAACCTGCCTCAAGGCCACTTTGCACTTCTTCTCAGTTGTTCAGCATGCAAAACCCAAACCAGAATCCTGCTGTGCCTCTACACTACCATGTTTCTGGCTGCACCGTCGATTTCACCAAGTTCTGAGATGCTATTTGCCAGAAATGGTTGCTTCCTCCCTGCACTGGTAAGGAGCTGCTGAAGCAGCACCCCTCTGGCGGAGCTGGGGGTCCTGAGGCAGACTCTGCTGCTGGTGGGAGGGAGGCACAGATGGGGTAAGTATCCCCTCTGGATCACTCCCTTCTGCTGGAACAACTGCTGAGAGCTCAGGACGCCCCATGGAATGCAATGAAGAACTGGACTGGCAAGAGCCAAAGGTGCAGAAGGCAGCCCTCCACAGGCACTGCTGCCCCATTGAGACCACTGCCCTTGATGTCAGATGGCACAGCTTCCACAACAGGGGATCATCTTTACTGTTATGTACTTTGGGAATTTGCAGCCAAAAAGCCAACTCCTGTTTGCCCAAAGACAGTAAGACTGGGCTGCCAGAATGTCTTGGTTTCTTAACTGTCCTTGTCTGTTTTGCACTTGGAAGCAAAGTGCCTCATAACATGTCAGGAAGGCAAGTGTGCTGATGTGCAATTCAGGTTTCAGGGTGGACTATCTGCCACTGCAGGAAAGATGGTTTTCTTACGGCAGCCTGTGCAGTACATTCACTCTGACCAGCTGTGAGCAACCATGCGGCTACTCCTTGTTAGCCACAAAAAAATTAATGGGGGATACTCATGATCTTAGTAGCCTGTCCAGAAAAACTAATGGCACGCAAGTTTGCATCTGCAGAGCAAAAATTGCACGTTAAAGTCTTCCTTCCCTTCACAAGTCAGGTGTTTCTCTCACAGCAAGAGCCGCTTTGGCCTCACAGCTTTCTCATGGCTGAACGCCAACAAAATGCCGGAAGGAAAATGAGTTTTAGAGGCAAAACCGAAAAAGATTGCCAGAAAATACAGACTGCTCTCTTGCTGTTTCCTAGAGCGACATCAGTGAAATTTTTCTAGCAATTAATGAGCTTGCACAGGTGTTACTCCAAGTGTAACCATAAGACTGTCTAGCTGGCAGAAGTGATAGTGTGTTGGTGGTGACAGGCAGAGAGCTGAGCTCAGCTGCTGCAAATACACTGCTGCAGGGTTGGCAGTCAAAAATCAACTTGTAGGCTTGACATGAAAATCTGTCAAAAGGCATAGGGAATCCTCCAACACTTTCCTTTCTGAAACTGTACAATCCCACAAAAAGTCAGAAAAGCTTCTGAAATAATTTCATTGTCTTGGCAACACTACCAGTGAGTCTCAGCTGTTTTATAAACAGCTTTTAGGCCTAAATTCACTGCCATTCTCAATGCATTCACTATGTGCAACTGAAGATATTTATCGCTCTTTTTGAAAGCTTTCTCAAGGCATGGGTTAAAAACCACACTCAAAAACCAAACCAAACCAAACTTCAGCATCAGTGAATGTTTATCTCAAACTGTGAATCTGAGAACATTCGAGTAAACGAGCTGAAATCCCAATGGGTGTGAGCCTAGGCTTCCCCTTAAGAGTGAGCAAGGTAAGCACAGGCACTGCTGCAAACACCCAGCCACAACCTTTGTCAGAGATGCAAATATAAATTGACTTCACAATGGTGAACAAAGGCTTCTCAAAAATCCAGGTCCCTTTGGGAGATGCAATGCATGGGGGCTGTTACCAGGCAGCTGTAAGGCACCCCTGCACACAATCATTTCAGCAAGGTGCTAAAAGAAGCCAGTTTATCAGATAAAGGATAAGATTAAACTGGCCAACAGAAGGGCTTGAAGTGGCACCCACATGAAAGAGAACGTGGTAAGCGGGCTGTAGATGTGAACCATTAGCACGACCTAAGCACAAACACTGTGTTCTCACAACTGCAAGTACAGGGTCGCTGGAATTACTGTGAGCACAAGGGACACTGCCCTCTTCTGCAGATGCAACAGGAAACTGACAATCACATGGGAACCAAGCAGTCACCACAAAACAGTCACTTTTTCTGGCCTCACATGATTTTGCATGTCACAATGCTGAGACTCTTTTCCCCTTCTGCCACATCACTATCTGAAGGAATAAACTTTAGTCAATACCACCAGGGTAATACAAAAAAGGTAGTACACAGAACTGCAAAAACTTAAAATCTTGTAGGTCTTTGGAATTTTAAAGCTCTGCTCCAAAGTTAAAGCCTATGTAGGCCATACATTAAACAAATATCCAAAGTAAATCAGGAGAGTACATAAACCAGTGTAAAAAGTAGTACTATCAAGACAAATATGAAACTTCGCTATGCAATTTATATCAATTTATAATTTTTCCATTCATGATCTTCCCAAAATAGTATTTTCCCACAATTTAGTTTAATTAATATTCATATTAACATCATACAGTGTATAACATTTGTTGGGCTGGATTGCTAGCACAGTGACAATCCTTGCAGCATATGGCATTGTGGAAAGGTCCTCTAACATGTTCCTTCTCTGTCTAGAAGTGAAGCTGGTACAGAAATATCCATGCATACCCTACTTACCCACCTGCATGCCGAGCTATTTCCTCCTGTTGTCATATATCTTCTTAAATTGATCTCGCAAAACTAATATTTACTTCTAACTGATAAAGATCAATGATCCAGCTTAAAACAGAATTTCTGTCTGTTCACACATGGCAGAAAGTGCTACCACATGTCCTAGGATGAAATAGCAATGAGTTATTCATGCCAATGCTGCTTTGTATTCTTCTTAAAACCACAGATTCATAGAATGGCCGTGGTTTGAAGGGACTTCAAAGATCATTTAGTATCCACTCCCCTACCATGGGCAGGCACAACTCCCACTAGACCAGGCTGCTCAGAGCCTCAACCAACCTGGCTTTGAGCACTTCTAGGGATGGGCATCCACAATGTCTCTGGGCAACCTATTCCAGTGCCTCATCACCCTCACAGCGAAGATTTTTTTGTCTAGCATCTAATTTAAACCTACTCTCCTTCAGTTTCAAGCCATTCCCCTTGTCCTATCACTACATGCACTTGCAAAAACTCTCTCCATCTTTCTTGTAGATTCCCTTCTTGTACAGGGAGTGAAATTAGGTCACCCAAAGCCTTCTCTTCTCCAGTTAATTGTCTCAGCTTTTCCTTCCTCCTCTGGACTCTCTCCAACAAATCCGTGTATTTCCCATACAGGGACCCCAGAGCTGGATGCAGGGCTCCAGGTGGGGTCTCAGCAGAGCAGAGCAGAGGGGCAGAATCCCCTTCCTCCCCTGCTGCCCACGCTGCTTTGGATGCAGCCCAGGGCACGTTTGGCTTTCTGGGCTGGGAGTGCCCATGGCTGGGTCATGTCCTGTCTCTCACTCGCCAGCACCACCAAGTCCTTCTCCACAGAGCTGCCCTTGATCTGTTCATCCTTTGTTGCTATTGGGGGTTGCCCCAACCCAGGTACAGCACCTTGTACTTGGTCCTGTTAAACCTCAGGAGATTTACATGGGCCCACTTCTTGAGCTGGTCTAGGTCCCTCTGGACGCCATCCTGTCCTTCAGGTGTGTCAGCTCAGCTTGGTGTCATCTGCAAATTTCCTGAGGGTGCTGTTGATTCCTTTATGTCATTAATGAAGATGTCAAATAACAGTGGAACAAGTGTGGACCCCATTGGACACCACTTGTCAATGTCCACTGGGACTCTGACCCATTGACCACTACCCTCCAAACTTTTTTTATCCATTTCTTGGCAATTCGAGAGAAGGATGTAGTGGGGAACCATGTCAAAGGCTTTACAGAAGTCCAGATAAATGACATCCATAGCCCTTCCCTTGTCCCCTGATGTAGTCACTCCATCAGAGAAGGCCACTCTGTTGGTCAGGCAGAACTTGCTCTTGGTAAAGATATGCTGGTTGAGTCACTTCCCTGTTCCCCATGTGCCTTAGCACAGCTTCCAGGAAGATCTGTTCCATGATCTTTCCAGGCACAGAGATGATACTGACAGGTCAGTAGTTCCCAGGGTCCCCTGTTCCACCCTATTTAAAGATGAGTACAATGCTTCCCCTTTTCCAGTCACCTGGGATTTCCCATGACTGCCATGACTTTTCAAACACCATGAAGAGTGGCTTTGCAACTACATCAGCCAATTCCCTCAGGACTCCGGGATGCATTTCATCATGTCCCATGGATTTATACATAAGTTCCTCAGGTGGTCCAGACCAGATCTTTATTTATAGTGGGAGTAACTTTGTTCCCTCAGTCCCCATCCTGCTGTCCACACACTCAAGAGCTGTGGGAAGGAAGGTTGCCATTGAAGATTGAGGCAAAAAAATTGTTGAGTACCTCAGCCTTCTCTTCTCCTTTCTTACCTATTTGCCAGCATTGCTTATCAGGGAGAGTACACCTTGGCCTTTCTCACCCCATTGCTAACAACAGAACTTCATCATTATGCCCTTCCCAGCTCATTGTCCTTGTTTCCACTGCATTTGATTTATTCCCTTTAGTTTGACCACCAGTTCCCTACTCAGTCTCTTGCCTTCCTGGCCCGATTTATTGTCCCTGGGGATTGCCAGTTCCTGTGCTCTATGGAAGACTTCTTTAGAGATCTGCCAGCTCTGTTCCACTCCCCTGTCCCTCTCCCAGGACAGCCCCCTGCTATCTCTCTGAAGAGCTGGAAGTGAGCTTTCCTAAAGTTCAGGAGCCCAGCTTTACTCTTCACCTTACCCATATCCATCAGGACTGCAAACTCCACCAGTGCATGGTCACTGCAACCCAGGCTGCTCAGTGTCTTCCAGCCACAGAAAATTAATTACTCTCAGGTTAAGAAACAAAACTGAGCTGAATTATAGCTAGTCTACTAAATTTGGGATAGTATGATGGAAACATTGAATTCAAATTTTTCTACAGGACAGTTACAGAGACAGATCACCTAAAATCATATATAAACTCATGGTTTTAAATTAAGACTGACAGAATAGGCAGAAAATTTTCCCTAAGATGACTTTGTCCCTGAACTATGAAGCTGAAAGGATAAAACTGAAAAATTACACTTTGTTACACTGACTTTACAGCAGTAGCACCAAACTATCCATGTTAAAAAGTACAAAGTCAACTCCAAATATTTTCATCAGCTTTCACTGTTGACAAGTTAAACCCAAATTCCACAGAAAACAAGCCAAGAGGCCACTTTGCAATGGTTGTGGAGGCCTTTTCATGTCAGCAGAGTAGTCAAACAGCACAATTGTCCCTGTTACTTGAAATCCAATATAATAAAGATGCTCCTTTACTATGTCATCTTCTCATCCCAGGAAAATACTGACGTACAGCTTAAATGCTTGGGAACTTCAGCAGGAAGGCTTGTACAGACAATAGTGGTGTTGCATGCAGGACCAACTTTGGTGTCTCCAAAGGGAAAAAAGGGCTAATTCAACAGTTGCTTCATTACAAGCAGATCAAAAGGCCACTTTATAGCTCCATCTCTGAAACATTTCTTCATAGAGATTCAGAGTAACCTTCTCTAACCAAAGACACAATGGAATGCTCATCCCAAAAGCCTAGAGCTGCATTTTGGTGCAAATGGCAAAGAAGAGACTGTTAACTGCCCTTTAGAGACCTCAAAAGCATGTAAAAAATATGAAATGTAGATGAATATGAAAAATGTTAAGATATTTACATTAATTCTTTTCTCAACATCTTCCTACTCTGTAGAAAAACATTTACTGTCCAATTTTCAGAATAAAATTTCTAAATGCTTACAGAGAAATGATATTTTCCATCAGTTACTTATGAATAACCAAGGTAAATATTAATAATTAGTTATTTTAAAATTAATATAAAAAATAACTATAGATGTCTTCTGATGATAATGATCCCAGCTTCATTATTGTCTTGTGACTGATTTTTAAGCTGAGATTTGGGGGGGTTGGTTTTTTTGTGGGTTTTTTTCCCAATTACTTTTGGTTAAAACAGATATAACAACATTTAGAAAAAAGTAATCACAAAACTCAACTGACAGGAATTCACTGTGTACCAAAGTGAGCTTGTTACTGCTCAAGTCAACTTTCTGAGGAAGATAATAATAGGCTAAAAGCACAGCACAGACAAAGGAGATGCTTTCAGACTAAATCTGAAGACGTTTTCAACCTTTCAACATCCTGGAAAATCTCAGCTCTTTTCTGTTTATTGAGTGATTAAGGGCAGCATGGTGCATTTTGACACTTGGAGATAAAGCCGAGGAAAACATCCAACAGGCAGCAGGAAGGGCATATCATGTTGAGATTGAATAGCTGCCAAAGTGCAGAGGGCAAAAAGCAAACGTACGCAAAGATAACATCCAAGACAGACCAGAAGGCAGTGATGTGTTGCTTCTGATGGTGTACGGAAACAACTGAATCTCAATACAAGGAGGAAGAAAGAGAAGGAAGAACAATAGGTAGGAAACAATTGATTTTTATAAAGCTACACAAACAAACAAGCTGCCAAATGCACTTAACAACCGAGTCTGAGCTTTACAAAGATTAACCAGTTTCTTCCCTGTGCAACCTTGAAATATGGGGAATCTACTGAAAAGATAAAGACCAGCAATCCAGGCAGCACCTGAAACTTGCAGTTCTTTGCTTTTATTAAAGCAAGCCCCCTGTTCCTCACTAGACATGGACAAGCCATTATAAATACCTATAGTAAAACCAGAGTAAACCTGCTCTCATGCCAGCATAAGGCTGTGTCATGTATCTGAGAACTGTGCAGTAACTACCTCCATGCAACACAGTCATGCACATTTTACAGCTACCAACAAGGTGATAGCAACCTCATCGATAAATCTCATTCCTTTCCCTAGAGGGTGGATTGAATTCTCAGTTCAACAGACATCACATTATGTTATCTTGCTTTTTCAAGTGCTTCAGGTCTAATTGAGCTGGGAGTCTGTTTCAAAAGATCCTTCTTTTTCTCTGTGTCAGCTACTTGTCATTCTTGAGAATGTATGAAAAAACCACCTGCCATAAACAGTGTTAAAGATAATATTACTCATAGGATAGAAGAAAGTTATGTTCAAATGAAACATGTTTAAAATAGTTAAAAAATTCATAGTCCTTCCAAATGAACAAGAGAATTGAGCGAAGGAACAGAACTTCATTATTAAGCAATTTTGTGCAGCTGACTAAACACTAGACCTCTCAAAACATGCCAATAACAGTACAATTTACATGTAGGGTAAAAATGGAAGGAAAACCAAGCAAAGAAATACAACTGCCATACATCCTGCATGTTTCTACAAACACGCACACCCTCTTCCCCTCCACCTTTAAGAAAAAAAGTAAGTAATCTCCCTCTCAAATATATTCTCACTTGCCTTTACCTCTTATTACTTCTAAAAGACCTGCTACAAGAGTACCTAATGTTGTATGCTTAAGGGCCATTGGCTTTATGGCATAAATTACACACCAACAGAAATGCATAAAACGAATAATACTAATTTGAAAAGACATCCTTGACAATGCACAGCATGCAGTACACACATGACACTTAAAATACAGTCACCCTATTGTCCCTAACTTTTTTAAAAAGAAGTTACAAAAAAGACAGAAAAACTGTCTAATACTGGAACACATAAACAAAAAAAACCATTATAGTTTGCAAACTAGTGTTCAACTGAAAGTGACAGTCAGAAGAGCTCTCTGACCTTTTCCCTGCATGATGACAGCATAAAGGATACTACTAAGTGCTACAAGTTAAATAAAATTCAATACAATTCAAAGTTCCTACTTTGAATTCCATAGGATTTACACAATGAAATCTCCTAGAGAGGCACAATTAATTCTCCAAGAAAATATAAAAATTAATATCTCACAGTTATTTTATTTAGCAAATGAATCCAACACCAGTTAGGAAACAATGATATTCTTCCTTGCAGATCATCTGTACTTTGCAGATCATCAATTTCAACAATCTAAAACACTTCCCACTTGACAGTGAAGGTCTTATTTTAGCAAGTGAATTTTCCTGTAACTAGGCTACTCCATAAGCATGGAAAAACTCCTGTGCTTCCACTTAATTTGTGGCTTGTTTTAGTACAGATAGACATACACAAGGAACTTGAAAGTAATTTCCATCTGCCTTACAAAGGAGGCAGAGAAAACATTCCTACACTTGACTCTCTCATTTATGTTACCATTACACACAGCTCAGACCAGAATTGTGTTAAGAGACTCTTCACAGCATAGCCCCACATTCATCAGCGCTGCGAACAAGGGCAGGTAACAAAGCCTCCAAGGCATGAAAGCTGCACTCTGCAGCAGCATACAACTTCAAGTTTTTTTAGAGATGGCTCTGATGAGCTACACAGAAAGTACCACCACTATTGAAAAGGCACCTGAAGGTTTGTAGCAAGGTGCAGCTAAGGATGGCACTGCTGACACGAGGCAATCATGCTCCCTCTCCTCCTGCATTTGCTTGCTGCTGTATTTTGAATCTTTTCAGAACAAGGGGTTTACTTTGTCTCTTGTTTTACTTTGACTTCTGGTCTCTTATTAATTACCTGCTTCCAAATCATGAGAGCACTTCAAATTTACCTGCACATAAGCTTTATAAAAAACAATGAGCAGAAACACATATTCAAGAATTTGTGTTTCTGAAGTGCAGTGCAGCATGAAAGATAGGGGTTTTAGAGAGAAAAGGTGGCATGGCAATTGTATTTCAAACTATGAAAGAAAGAGAAAGGAAAGATCTTGCAGCTGCTAAATCATCCACAGACAGCACCAACACACAGCCATCCCTGCAATCAATGTCGTCGTCTTCTTTCAAAGGAGCGCATGACTTTAAAGAAGTTATGACCACAGGGTTATCAGACAATATATGGGTTCCTCCATGATCATACTCTGCTAAGCAATTAGGTCAAACTGTGCTCTTGAAAATTAGTTTAGTGCAACTGAAGGTCAAGGAATAAAGGCATGAGGGGGAGATGAAGCAGAAAAGAAGTAGAAAGATTTAACTTTCAAGCACATACAAAGCCCTTGCCAGAAAGAGGAGTTGCACTGCTGCTAGAACTCTATAGTGTATGAAAGGAACATTCTTGGCACTGAAAAACTGGCATCTGTGGACAAATAGAAAAAGTGTTCCAAGTTACAAGCTGTACACAGAAACAAAAAGGAACTTCTTCACATCAATGTGCTCACCAGTACTGTCTTGTTCATTCTAAATTACACTTTTGTCAATGGATTGATGTGGCTTAGTTGTCAGGCCAATAAGTAGATTTTTGTTAGTTTTAACCAGAACAAAGAGATATTACATGCTTTTATAGAGTCCTGTAATTCTTAAAAAAACCCAACCAGATTCTTTTGCATAAGCAGGAATTCTGATGTCAGATTCTTTTTCTTATATTCACATTTGGGTTTTGGAATGCAAATTTGAATGAGTAAAGTACTCTGGGTCTGTGTTGGCAGCAGATGTTCAGAAGAAAAGGCATTCTGAAAAAAGCTGGAAGCATTACTGAAGGTTTGATGATTCTGTTCTCCTGGAAACCCATGGATTACTGCAGATACAAAACAGAGACACACTAACAGCTTTACATATGGCTGTAAGAAACTGACTGAATTATTTTTGTGAAAGTAGCCAAAGATTAAATTATCCTTCCTGCTTTTTCTAGTGCTTTGAACCATTGAATAGGTGGGTGAGAGGCAAACACCAGACAGGCAGAGACAAAACCTTCTCTCCTTCCTGTATGTGTATAAACAATTCAGCTCTGTCTCTAGTTTCATATTATCTATCCAGCACTCACTTGTACAGTCTGGGTAACACCAAACATGCATACTTGTCACTGTGCCAGTAGACAAGACAAGAAATGCAAGTTATCAACGTTGCTGAAACTTCATACAAAAGATTGAGTAATGGTCAGACACTCTTTTTATGCTGTCCAATTCAGTTACTGCCTAGTAGGAACAGCAATTACATTATCAGGGGAGGGGGGAGAGAAGAAGGGTGAAAAAAAAAAAGGCAGCTGTTGGTTATTCCTTGGTAAGCAAAAGCCTAACATCTAAAGGTTGTAACTTCCATACTTCAGGTGCAATAAAACTTTTCACTGCTCAGGAGATAAACATTTTTTTCTTGGTTCCTTACTGAGAATTCATTTCACCATAGGATTAAATTTCACTTTATAGTTTCATCTAATGTAGTTCAATGTGACATAAATGCACTGGCATTATACAGAGTTGAAGCACTGAGAGTTAGTTTATACAGTCTCCTCTGTGGTATGTTCCTTTTTTATTATTATTTTTCTTTTTAATGTGAGACTAAGCAATACTGCAAAGCTCAAGAGCTCTTAGCTTTCCAGCACACAGACAAAAGCAGTGCTACACCACACTTTCACACCCACACAGTTTCTCCCACTTTCACAAAAAGAAATGTCATGTTAGATTGAGTGAATCCTGCTACTATGTGGTTTTCTCTCAAGGGACACTTCTGAGTCACTAATCTTTGACAAGCGCATTGCTAAAAGGCAAAAAGTATTGACCTGTTCTAGAGGAATTTGGAGCTGCTCCTTTGCAGTTACAGTGGGAGCCCTAATAATTTACTGAATGTGGTGACACGACAAATGTAAGATGAACACAACAAGTACGAGAGTGAACTCAGTCTAAGCACATGAGTGATTCTGTGTAAAATTTGGGAATGGTAAAAACTACACAAAAGTGAAAAAGTGAGATGTTCCTTTGCCTCAAATGCCTTAGCAAAATACTTCAAAAATTATCAAACTACAGAATGCGAAGAGCTAGATAGCACTAAGAGAAAAGACTTCTGACCAAAATCTACTCATCATAGACAAAGGAGTTTAAAATACAGATGTGCAATGTCAAAACGTAGTGGTATTTTATGTATAAGCTGGAGGAATGTCTACAGTTGTAAAACTTCCAAGGCAGATGTATGTCAGCCATTTCCTCCTAATGATGCCTGGGCTGGAGCTTGTAGAAACCCATTTGGTCTGAATACACATACATCTGCTAAAGCCTTTTCAGAAATCATCTTATAGTTTGAAAAGCAGAGTACTCAACACTTGTAAGCAGTTGAAGTAATAACTACATCTATAATATAAAGAAAAATGCCAAAAAAGGGGAGATAATGCAAAGAAAGACACTGATTTTCAAGCAACTGCCATTCATGGTATTAAAACATGTATGTTTTTAATGTACACATACAGCTACATTAAGAATTAATGCCTAAGCATTGCCATATATGGAACTTATTATACTTGCATGTACTTAAGTAGAGTCTTACTCAGTACTTCATTTTCCCCTTCTTTAGGACTTCTCATGAAATTTGTAAACCAACTCAGCAATTACATTAAATCACAAGTTAATCTAGCTAAACATTTAGAGACACATGTGACATAAGCCTGACTTAGAACTGATCATAAAAGCTCAGTAATCACTAGCTCAGAAAAACCAGGAGACTGGTGTGAATATTAAAACGTGAGTAAAACAGACATTTGATTTTGGTGCTATTAAAGACTGTTCTTGTTGCTATTTCATAACTAGTGTTTTGTTTTACATGCTTCTCTTTTCAGCAATGGGTTCTGAAGCATGACTGAATGGGGGGGTTGTCCTTCTGCTTGAGCAAGAAAAGTTTAGTGATAATTCTTATCGGACCTCACTTGCATGATCCACTCTTTCATCACAATAAACAGCCTTTCTTCATTTCACCTTTTCAGAAATGCCCTGTTTGGTAGTGTACGACCCATCATCTTAATGTGCAATAACACTATGCCTGTAAGCAGCATCCCCATGCAGATTTTGGCTCTGGAAGGTACCTATGTTGAATAGTCACAAATAAAAACATAGAAATTCACCACCTTTACAGCACAGCTGCACCTGTTAAATACATTAAGCTATGCTAACATTTCCGTATAGTTGGAAAAAATAATTTAATACAGTCATAGAGTATGGATCATTCAAGCACTTGCTAGAAAAAGGAAGAAATCTAATCACTGAGAGCAGAAGTAAGGATGGACCGCAAAGCCCCAAACAGGTTATGACTCAGCTTTCCCTAGAAATTATACAAATTAAAGGTGTGGAAAGAATTTAAAATTTGGTTACTTTCTACTTCTACCAGGTATGATGAAACACTAAAATCCACAGAGGTATTACTAACCTTTAAGTATTAGAGCATAAGGAGATACAACCTCATAATGCTCCATAGAAGATGGCAGACTAATTTTTTGTGTAGAAAAATCCTGGATTTTCTCCTCCAATTATTAGCTTGATGATAGCTAAATATGTAACAAACTCACTGAGCTATAAACACATCACTTAAGACAATGATGAAAATACTGCTTTTCTGTGACTTAAAAGCAGATTTTTAAGATGATATGGCATTACAAACAAAGCAGTTTGTGTCACAAACACAAATCTATGCTAAGTGCCTAAGTAACATCCATATACATTATGGTTTTATGAGCCACTATTTACAGCCAAGTAATTGTCTGCTTCCTCACATCTTCAGCTTTTTTTCACAGCTATTCACTCTTACAGACAAGCTTGGGCACTCCAGAATTTAGAACATCTAAAAAATTTAAAAAAAAAAAAAAAATCCAAGTTGTCCCCTCTGGCCTCTGTGCAAAGGAAAGCTTGTCTGGCTACCCTATGGCTGCTGCCACAGGAAAACATACTCAGACTGTGCTGTCACCAGCCTCATTGTCCAGGGTTAATCACAGCCAGGTTTTGCTTCCCAGTTCAGAGCAGCTCTTCCACGAGGTCTCAGTGCTGACAGAGTGCACCCGGGGCTGGCTTTTCAGCAGGGTTCAGTCAACTGAACCAGTACCTGTCACAAACAGAGGCTTCCCCATCCCACGGGCCCTGCATTCCTATGCCGTGCTGGCGGCTGGCACTTATCCTTGTCTGACATGCTCGTGTTGACCCAGTTCAGGGAGCTCAGCCTGTAATCCCCTCGCGCTTCCAGGCTGCGCTCAGGATGGTGCCAGTGCTAGCACAGGAGAATGCTGCTCCTCGTGTGAGGAACAGGACCATCCTATCCTCTGACCTTGTGCTAGGCTGGCTTAGCCACACCGGAGGAGCTCACAGGCAGGCAGAGCAGCACCGCCCAGGAGCTGGTCACACTTAGGAACTGACCAGGAGCTAACACAGCCTTGGGAGGAACAGTAAAAGGTTTCTGTCTAGAGGAACAAAAGAGGCGGCAGAAGCAGACCAGCTTTGCAAGATAGAATCTGGAATGGTTTGTTCTCCAGCTAATGTTAGAACTGGCAGCAAAACCAGGAAAAGAGATACCCTTCTTTTAAGAATGTGAAGTACACAGTATCAGAAGGGCCATTCAAATAAAAAGCCATGAGAAAGGATGCGATATAAGGAACCGAGCCTTTCCCTGACGTGCTTTCCTTTCCCAGGGAATCAATGGCAATTCTACGCAGATGGCCCTACTCATAGAGATGAGAAAATATTGCAGACAGTTAATATACCAACAAAGTCAGCGCTCCCATACCAAAATGTTTGAAGTCTGTATTTGCAAGGAATAAAAACCACAACAAAACAAAAACACACACACACAAACCCAAAGCAAACAAAACAAAATCCCTACAAGAAAAAGAAAGCTGAAGGAGAGAAATTGAAATATCTATCTCTAGGATTCCATCTGCATCCCTTTCTTTAGAGGAACAGGAGCCAAGTGTACCAACAAATGAGTTTGAGTCAGCAAGAAGAGAGGTATTGAAAGATAAAATTTGTTACCATTCAAGACTCTCATATCCTTCTTTTTCCTTATTCAATAATGAACTCCCAGACTTGTTGATGGAGTTATTCAGTGTTGAGTTCCTGGCCTCAAAGCTGTAGGACCCAAGCAAGACAAACACTAGCAATATTTTCCCCTGTGGTCAAAGGGGTGTCATGGTTTGACACTGGCCAAGTGCCAGACACCCAGGAAAGTCACTCATCCTCCCCTGCCACAGCTGGACAGAAGAGAAAAAATTAACAAAGAGTTCATGACTTGATATAAGGACCCTCCAGGGGAAAAAAAAAACCTCCAAGGGCAAAATAGGCCCAACTTAGAGGTACAAAGTGAATTTATTACTAACAAAATCAGAGGAGCAGAATGAGACGCAAAATAAGCCCTTAAAAATAGCTTTTCTTCCCCCAATCCCTCCCTACTTCCCACCAACAGTGCACGGAGACAGGGCATGGAGGTTTGGTCAGTGTGTCACCTGAGGTTTTCTTCCACTGCTCATGGAGAGGAGTCCTTCTCCTTTGAAACCGTGGGGTCTCTCCCATGGGAGATGGTTCTCTGGGAACTTCTTTGGCAGGGGTCCACTCTCATGAGCAGCAGTCCTCCCAAAACTGCTGCAGCGTGGTCACTCTTCCACTGGGTGCAGTCCTCCAAGGACAGACTGCTCCAGCCTGGAAGGAGGGTCCCCTCTCTCCACTGGGTCTCCCACTGGATCACAGCCTCCTCCAGGCATCCACCCACTCCAGCATGTCCCCCATGGGCTGTGGGTGGATCTCTGCATCCCCCCTGGATCCCCACGGGCTGCAGGAGCACAGCTGCTTCACCATGATCTGCACCACAGCCTGTAGAGGAATCTCAGCTCTGGTGTCTGGAGCAGCTCCTGCCTCTCCTTCTGCACTGACCTGGTGTCTCCATGTTTCCCTCACATGCTCTCACCTCCTCCTCTAACTAGATAAAAAGAAACCTGTTCCCCCATTTGGTTTGAGTTTCTTCTTAACTATGTTATCACAGAGGTGTTACCATCATCTCTAGTAGACCCAGCTTTGACCAGCAGCCTGTCCATCTTCAGAGCCATTAGGGATTGGCTTTCCTGGACATGGTGGAAGCTTCCCGAAGCTTCTCACAGAAGCCACATCTGTGGCGTCCCCTCTACCAAAAACCAGGCTGGGCAAAACCAACACAAGGGGGAAAACTCCACACCTTGTCACCCTTGGCAGAATAATTTAACCTGGCAGAAAAACTTAATTGTAAACTATGTCAGAATACAACATTATCAGTTAACACAGAAGTCAGCTGCACTCAGTTATACCTACATACCTAGGAAAAGTAAGCCCAGTACAAAGTAACAGACATGACAAAGGATACACGATTTGCAGCTTTATGGATTGACTTTCTAAGTATTTTTTTATAAATATAGGATTACAAAACACCATATCAGCAATGAAGTTCAATTCTCTTCTCTAAAAACTTCAACAAACAGAGAGGATAAGAAAGAAGAGATGAGAGTCTCCACACCACTTCTTTATAAGCACAAGAGAGCTAAAAGTCACCAGTTTCCAGAAAATGTTTCTCTGTCCCATAAGAGTAACAACTTCACAACACTACAGGTCCAACAGGCTGTGATCGGAAGAAAATGTCACTCTGCTGTCAGTTCTCATGGCCTGAAAGCAGGTACTCCAAGTGCAAGTGCATACTTCTCAGGCACACCTAGCCAACACCTCAAAGCTAGAGCAACCACTGACACTTGAGAGAAGATTGAGGAAATGTACGAGACCAGAAGCCAATTAACATACCATGCAGAAAGCAACACTCACTTCAAGTAACTTGTGAAAACTTAGAAGCATACCATTAATTGCTCACAAATAAAGACACAGAGGAAATAAAATATTTCCAGTTCAGTTACAGGCTCTTAGCATCCAGTTTAGGCAAAAAGTGCACAGACAAATGCCATTTCCTCAAGTAATTTTTATCCTTTCCAAAGCGTAAGCGTAATTACTCCTCTGCGTAATTCAGAAAAAAAAAAAAATCTCAAACTATAATTTCAATCACTGTGTAAAGACAGTTATCATTTACACTAACTGTGAAATCTCCAGCTTTGGATTTCTTCCCATAAGTTCATGACCACACAGTAAGGTGTTTTTCTTTCTGGTAGAAATGCAAGTAGACCATCTAAGGTTCATAATAAACAGAGCCTTGCACCTGGCAAGCAGATGGTACCAGGGAAAACTTGTTCTGGTAGAGTGGCACACCACCCCACTGCAGGGACCCTGCTGCTGGTGGCCAAGGCACCCACATGGTCTGGACAGCCACAGAACAACTTCATCCTCAACAATACTGCCTCTGGGAGCAGAAATCAGGTCTGGCACATCAGCCTGCACAAACAGGACGCACAAGGGGAAGGAAATAAAACTTCTAAAACCAGAATAACGCTGCTGACCACCGAGTGGATTACTCAGTGCCGTGTTTTACAGCAATCCTAAACCATGTGACCTACTCTGGGACTGGGTGAAAAGAACCTATTACAAGATATTCCCTCCAAAATCAATGTGTGCCACAACCAAAAAAACCCCACAAAACTCCAACATGCCAATAATACCACACTTACAGTACAATAGGACAACATCCTCAAGGACTACAATATGTCTGGAAACTTTGAAAGTGTTAAAACTGATATCAACAATGACTGTATCCTTATCAGCTTTCGCGTTTTCCAGGAGTATCATGCTTTAATTTTACAAGCTTAATCTTGATACAATTTTGTGTTCATACTGGTCTCATTTCATCAGGTCCCATAAGATCATTTTCCTTGAGGCCAGCAGCCTTTAAATTCCAGCCTGCAGAACCATCTGTGAAAACTGCAAATGTAAATATAGTTTCTAAAGTTTCTTTCTTTCACCAACCATTTTAATTTTTCCAACGTATTAATAATATCATACCACTCCAAGCATAGTGGTACAAGGCTAAATGTATGCTGAAGTCTTAAGTCTTCTTTCTTAAGCTTCACCAGCTTCACCACCTTAGCTTAGCATCTCTTCACTTTAAAGAGGACAGCAGCAATCTCCTTGAAAGGGAGTGGCAAGGCCTGAGAGTCACATGTGAAGGAGGATGTAGCAAGGTTTGCAAGGATATGGAGAGGTACCTTCCCCTACAATTCATCTCTGTCAGTCTGTCCCATAAGTGAACCAAAACCAACAGGAATGTCACCGAACAACTGGCCAAAATGAGCAGGCTCCACTTTTTCTGTACCACCTACTAGACAAGATCTCAGAGTTTAGCAACATCACCTATATTAGACTTCTTGGCACTGGCCTTTGTACCTAGTTCTGCAAATTTCACACACTATGCCAAAATTCACCGCATAAGGTAGGCATGCAATAAAACAGCAAAGGTTTGAAGATCTTTAGACTTTGTCAATATCTTTCTCAGCTTCAGCCATCTCAGCCACAAACTCACCAAAGATAAGTATGACCTATTAAACTGCATGGCTAGTCAATGAATGCTGTTCAGGTTTAGTGGATAATCCTCCTGAGTCACCAATCTTCCTGCAGGGGCGTCAAAACACAGTTTGAGAAGCAACGGTTTTATTTGAGACACAGCTCCAACAAAGCCGCTACCATCCAGGAAACAAGCTGCTGAACCACTGCTTAACTGCATCATTTCTTCAGAATATAAAATTGTATCAACAAGTTGCATAGGTTTGCAAACCAAGCCAGTTAAAAACAGAAAGACAACTGGACACTGAGCCCAGGTCTCACAGGAAACATATACTCTCCTCCAGAAACTGGTACAGCTTAGAATACTTCCGACAACTGCAACAACCATTCATGAAGATCACCTCAATATCTATTGCACCACCCACAGTTCTCCTAATTTCCAGCCTAAACTTCCTTGTTGTCAGTTTATGCTCCTCTGTCTTTGTAGTAGGTGACTTCTTATCTCTTTCCCTTCTGCATATTTAACTTGAAGTAGATTTATGAAGGCAATCACAACTCCATGCAGGCCGAGATTTCACAGTGCTTTCAGCCAATCTGAGAGTGTACACCTGCCATAAATTGGGTAAAGTGGGGTATTTTTTCCCTTGACAACAGCACTACATTTAAAAAAAACAAACCTGAAACATAACAACCTACAGAGAAACGCACAGCAGAGGAAAGAGATACTGATCCTTTCAACCACCAACACTGCAGTCTGGGCTTTGAACAAAGCTCTCATGAAAAGGCGGTGTCAGCCTCCTCTTCCTGGGCTAAAAGGGCCAATTTCTTCTCAGTACATGTAATGCCAGCAGAGAAACTGACATACTCAAATATCTGTATAGGGAGAAAATGAGGGGAAGAAAAACCAAATACCAATAAACCTTCATGAACACAGAAGGACTAATCTGGAATGCCCAGAAGGACATACTGAAGTTTCAGCACACCCCTAACATGTCTGCTCTGGTACTGATCATGCCTCACTGAGCCTGGCCAGAAGAAAAATCAGGCAAGCATTTTTATCAGCTTCCTGAGTTTAGATTTACAAAGATTTGTGCATTTAAACTGAAAGCAGCAAGCTCTAGTTTTTATTACACTGTATTTTAAAAGACATACAAAGCAGTCATTATTCTTCCCCAGAGAGGGAAATAAAGTAAGCATGACCAAGTTATACCCAAAAAAGAATCAGCACTTCTTGTGCTTTTCATGAAGCAAACCTCTCAGCACATTTTATACGGCAGCAATTGTCACCAGTGGCACTCTATGGTGACAGCTCTTGCAGCCTGCACAATCAGCAGCTTGCAGGTTATTGTGCATTTGTGAAAATGAAACATTTTGAGGCATTTCTGGAGGCCAAGTGACTTGGGATGAATAATTTTTGCAACCCTGCTTTCCAGTTAAGGAACTTTCCTTTTCACTATCACTATGCAGGCAAGCACCAAAGGCAGGACTTACAGACAAGCATGGAACAAGTAATTTCTCTTCCAAGGGCTGACAAGACTGATAAAACATGCACATGGTTCACAAACAGCACAGAAAGGGTTATTTGATGTCATTTGAATTACACAACCTTCAGTTCTTCAAATAAAAACAAAAGAGCACACAAAGACACCAATCAACCAAGTTTCCTAGTCAAATAGGGGCTTTGTCATCAACATTTTCAGAGCTCCTTCTGATGTCCTTTTCCCTGAAAAACTCATATATTCCACTCAATTTATTTAATGATCATGTACTACTAAAATCTGAATAAAGTAGTTATAAAAGCAGTGAATTATATGCTTGCAGTGTTTATCACCATGCCTGTATGAAAAACACAGGAAATGGCACTGCAGAGGTCTGCATTTCAGCTTCTTTGGTTTAATCACTTTACTGGTTCATGAGAAGGAAGGTTTACAAATCCCTTATAATGGAGCAATGAAATGAGCTTACAGCAAGAAAACCCAAGGAAACAGAAACTGGAAATTTCAATGTACAGCAGTTAAAAATTTTATAGCCCACATGCAACAGTTTTAGCCTTATGAAAACACCTTTCACACTGCTCTTCCCCCTCCCCCTGACTTTCTGATAATTCACAGGAAAAAAATGTTACACTATAAGATTATTAAAGATGGTTGTCATGGGTTTTAAATGTGACCATTTTAAAAGGAAGTATCACCTGAAATGCATTTCACATCCTATAAATCTCACAACAGAACCTGACAATACTGACACAATTTTAGTACATGGGCTAGTTAGCAAGATTAACTTAGGTTGTCAAGCCTGAAAAGTACCATGAAGGTCCAATTCTAGTCACCATTCAAGATGGTTTGTTTGGGGGTTTTTCAGTGTTTTTACTTGCCTCCCAACACAGAGGTGCAAAGTAGTTACAGTTACGGTGTTTGGATAGATGACAGCCTCCACAGTTGTAAAAAGCAGTGTTATCAAAAACTGGTATCTGAATAATAAAAAAGACATACATTCATGCATATATATATATATATTCAGCCTAGATACTCCCTACTTATAATGGAAATAATTTTCCAGGGAAAAATAAAAAAATAGTCCCTTTTCAGTCAAGTGAAAGGCAGAGGAACATTTAACAGGATGTAAATACATATTTGCACAGCTCTTTGATCTCTCTTATCAAGATCTTCAGCGTGTTATCCTAGGTATTTTTCTCTCATAACTGATAAAGACATTATGTACATTAGGTAGCAGGGTTAGCTTGCTCCTTTTTACTCTTAGCATCTCTGCTTAGTGAGCTACAAGCAGAGCAAGAGCAGTCTGCAAAATTGGCAAGATTTAGTGTAGCTTTCCTTCAACAAATTACAAGTGTTTCCTTAGTGAGTCCATCAGGTCCAAACAAGCTTGACATTCAAAATTGTTAGATACTTCTTCCTACTTTCTGAATCAACAAGAATCTAAAAATTGTGAACCGCAGTGTAATGCAAATCCATTCTTCAATTCCAAAACTTTACCTTAACAGTCTGCATATCTTTTAGAAAGCACATGAAAGCTTGAGGGAAAATAAAACAACCAAAAATACCAAATGTGGGTGTTGAGGGTGAAGGAAGGAGCTGTCTATATGATCAGGAATTCACACAGACAAACACAGCTTGTGTATTTATAACACAGCTTTGGATACCTCTCCCTAAAATTATTTAAGCAACACCACATTTCTCACAATATTGGATGAATTCCCAAGCAAAGCCAGTCATGGGAGGTAAAAACACACTTTGAAAAGTTCAGTGTGCTTTGAAGGTCTTTACTTGCTTGCTCACCATAGAGAGGTTTTTAATACTGTTGAACTTGAATGCCTGACTTTTGGGCAGACTGAAGTAAAAGCACTGCAGCAGGTTATTTAAAATGCACAGTCACACCACCTGCAACTGCAGGCAGAATTAAAATGACAAAATTGCTTTTAGCAAATTTGTTGCTCTTCCATGATAATGTTTACCACCCCTTGAAACTTCATGGTCAGATGATTACTTAATGCGTCTGTAGGTAGCCTGCATGTGAACAAGTAACACGTGTAATTCCATATTTGTAAGATGGAAAACAGCGACCAAAAAAAAAGTGTATGCAATACACCATACATTAATCAAGAGCAATCTTCTTATATGTTCCAAAGATAGCTTTAGCTCCATAAGTCTCACAAGACTGCATTGGTACAAAAGCTTAAGATAAACCAACCTGAACAGCAACAAACTTCTCAGGAGAAATCACATACGGGCAAGAAAAATAAATAAGGGTGATTCTATCAGTATTCACAATTGCAAATTTCTTGTTTCTTATTCTCCCCAGGCATGAAAACAAGCTAATGACCAGAGCAAAACTCAGATATTCTGATATCAGGACTATGATTGTGTATTATTTTCTCTGCTACATCATGGTAAAATACCAGAAAACTAGAGAACGCTTGGTTTTTTTTTAAGCCCAGGCACACCATCATCCCTTCTCCTTATTTCCAACAACCTTAGGTTTTATGCTAAGCAACACTTAAACGTCCTTTATTACTTTCCATCAAAAATATAATTTACACAGCCCATTTGCTTTCTTCAACACACCTTTCTTATTCAAATGATTTTTTATTCTAGTCACTGTCAGAAGTATTATAATGTAACAAAGATTTAAATAATTTACAAGGGAAAACAGTGTCGATTATTAAAATCAAGATTACTAAAATTAAAATTCACTGAGCTCTCTCAAAAGGCAGATTGGCCTAGGAACTTAAGGATCTTATCATTCACACACAAGTCTGTCAATAAAAACTCACCTGTTAATTTATTCACCTTTTTTGCGTCATGCCTGCAGCTAAGTAAGAGGAAATAAAAGCACTCTTCCAAGAGAAGGGAAAAAATTAGTTGATTCTGCAAAATGGAACCTTTCATCATTGCTTTGTTGAAGTATTAATTCACAGTTTTGGTTCCCAAATGAATACAGGAGACTTTAAAGTCAAAGGTGTTTTTAATATTCACTGGTTTTTGAGTTTTGAGCCTCAGGGTAACTACATTTACATGCAAACCTAGGAGTCAGAAACTTGTTAAGGGGTAAATAAGGAATGGAAAGTGACAGATTTACAAAAAAGTATTTTGTGCAACTCTAGCAAGTTGAGTTCAAAAAAAGAGTTAAAACCACCACTGAAATAAACCATACAAAAATTATCCTGAAGTTTGCTTACTCTTATGGTTTTATGCAAACATTTCACACTGGAATAACCCTCATTTCTTAAAATGATACTAAAGTGGAAGGTTTGGCCCTTTTAAATAACTATATTCCATTTTTAAAGCAAAAGCCCTGCCAAATGCTTCACCATCCACTGGTATTTTCTCACATATGTAGATAAAATTGACAAGGTTCTTAGATTTCTTTACTCTTCTTCAAGTAAAAACTAGAGTAGATTTTAACATCCTTAAAAATTCATATAATATTATACCTTAAGACTGCATGCCAAGTTTATATAGCATTAGGATGGATAAAACCCCTAGTGTTATAATACCCTATTGATAAGTTATCAAACGAACATACCATTCGTAAAACTGAAAGCTATTACCTAACACTCTGCCAGTTTGAAACCCTTCATTTGTTCTGGGTTTTTCTTGTTGTTCTTTTACTATCTAACATTTTCAGTGTTTGTACTTCCCATACTGTAAAAACAAAATGCCTGTTCTCCACTGCTGTGCTCTGGAGCTTGTGACTTGTACCTTCCAAAGAAAATTTATTTGGAAAAAACCTCTGTGTATTTAAACTCTTCTTATGTAACTGGCCTAAGGGCAATTGTTCTATTTCATAAATATGTATTAGGGACCAAGCATTACACTGACACTTCCTCTTTAAAAAAAATACAGGAGAACTTACATAAACCTTTACAGCATCTAAATTTGAATATTGACACTGTCTTATCTCTGAAGAACCTTAGAACCCCACAATATATCTGTGTCTTTATTTTCTTCTATAAAGTCAATCATTTATCAGCACCTGTAAGCACAACAATGGGTTTATTTTTAAGAGTACAGAAACCTAAACCTGAATTTGGGAACACCCTGCATCTTTGCCAAAAAAAAAAAAAATCAAATTAAACTATTTTAGGTGCCAAAATAATTGTTTAGACCACAAAATCCAAACATATGCTTTAGTATGATAACATGTCTTCCTATCAAGTTATCCAGCAAGATAATATTACTCCACAGTCTACCACAGAACGTTACTCTAGGTGTACGAAAGTACCAACCCAGAACACTATGTGCAAATAAAAGTACATATTTATCGTCAAAGTCACATCAAGAAACTCGTATATAAAAGGAATGAAGTTTATTGGAAATAGAGTGCTATTAACTTTCTTATAACATGGGGGGCTTCTTGGTTGGTTTGGGGGTGGGGGTTTTTCGGTTGGTTGGTTGGGTTTCTTTGGTTTTGGTGGAGTTTTTTATTCTTTTTTTTTCAGGAAATCATGAAATATTTCTAAGTTTCTGCCTAATCAAGTAACTTGTTCACAACGCTTACTATGACTGGATCCTTCACTGAAAAGGTACACAGAGGCAGATATGGGGGCATCTCTTTCATGTATACTGAATTCCCTGTGTTAATTGGACACTGATCCTAGGCTTTGAAATCACCAAGATGAACACTAGGAAAGGCTTCTGCCATACTGGTTTATTAGAATGCCACTGGATTCCTCCTTAAAGGAGTGGGAAAGAATATGTAAAGGACTCTCATGTAACACCATTGAGTGTTTTCACAGTCCTAAAACACTGAAAGCACTAAAAAAACAAGGCATGACTAATAGTGTGAGTTCGTAGGAGCTCACAACTACACAGTATTCAGGAATGAAGGTTCAAGCAGGCAGCTCTGCATCTGCAGCGCTCTGCTCACATCCCTTAATCTGACTTCCAGCTTCAACAGCGGTGCCCAGACAGTGATCTCCACCACAATAGCATCGATGCAATACAGAGCTTCTCCCACTTCTTTAAGCGTGTTCTCAGCGAAAATTTCAACACGCTATACAAACGTATTCCTTCACACCATGAACAATGCAAACTTCTCTCCTTCGCTCCTAGCTCCCCGCCCGGCGAGCAGCAGCGAGCCTCGCAGTGCCACAGCTGCGCTGCCGGCAGCAGGTTCGCCCCTACACGCCGCACAGCACCCGGGAGGGTGCCGAGCAGAGCAGGTTCCACTTGGGAACTGTCCCTGTCCAAAAATCTCAGCAGACGGCTATTAAAAAGGCGAAGACGCGGTAACTTCAATTCCTTTTTCCCTCTTCGGGCACCTCAGACATGGTAGAAAGACCACGCGGGTACGAGCCTGCCCTCGCCCCGTGCCCCGCTCAGCAGCCACGGCTCCATCCGCCCGCACCCACCTGCCGAGGTCCTCGCCCGTCTCGTAGTGCTCCTCCAGGTTCTCCTGCCGGAACACCGTCATGGTCGCCGCCCGCCGCCGGCTTCAGCCCCTGCTCGGCGCCCTCATCA
>JAHLSL010013749.1:1351151-1384877 GCA_025920805.1 Petroica traversi
GGGAGGCTCTGCCACTGGCAGCGCTCTCGGGCACCTCAGAAAGAAAATGCTTAAGTGCTGTTTGCAAGTATTGTCTTGCCAGGCCACAATAATGACCCTTTTAAAAATACAAGATACAGTCTACTCTCCCTTATTGTTGCACCTTATATTTGACGTCTCCTGACGTCTTACGTGCTTCTGCTGGCCCTATGGCTCAGGTTTCCCAGCAGTTTATGTTTTCTGTAGGGTATTGGTCTCATGCCAAGTTGAGTACTGATTACATGCTGAAGACAAGTGTTTTTCCTAGTAGCTCTGTTTTCCTCTCATCCATTTTGTACAGCCTTTGAAGTTACATGACGTCAAGCAGCTGAACAACTTTTAAGTTCCAGCTGAACTTTTGAGGTGTTCAGAGAGAGAATTGCTCATCAAAGGTAACAGGAAGTTCAATGCACTCATATTATTTCACACCTTGATTTAGCACTTGAAAGAGCCTAACCTTCAGACACAGGTCAACAAGTACAGAATCCCTGATATTTTCTGAGTGAGTTACAGCATGACCTTGGGCAAGTGTCAAAAATGTGTTTCACCTCCACTGTAGTCACCTGTAAAGGGAGAGTATTTGATTGGATGGCTTGATGTAAAGTCACACGAGGCCACCTGCAAAGAGGGCAGCATGGTGGCATCTCAGCCTGAGTTTACATTAAGAACTATGCACCCCCTTTCATTTACAAATATGCAGGAGTATGGATGCTCTGCCTTTTCTTCAGCCCATCTTCTACATGTTTAACAGGTTTTCAAAGTCATGACTCACACAGTTTAGGCTGTCAGCTTTTCAACACAGCTCCAGGCTTTTAACAAACACTTGGTACAAGTTCAAAAGTTCATTTCAGTTTTGGAGATTGTTTCTTTGCTGAAAATGAGGACAACCAGTGTAGCCAGACCACAGAATATCCAGCACTCGAACCTTGCTTGATTTTCAGAGGTTTTTGTACTTCTTTTTTTTGATATGTTTTATGGGGGCTCTGAGCTCACACAAGAGTAACATTTTTTGTACCTTGTATTTCGTGTTGCAAGCAGTGCTCAAACGTGCAATTCGGTATTACTCCATACGTCCCATTCCTGCTTCAACTGAAGGAAATGAAATTTTGCTATTGATTCAAGCAAAACAGGTGCACATAGGAATCAATATACAATTACTGAGATAATTACCAAGATGCAAAGGAGCAGCAGAAAAAATGAACTGCTTAAATGTTTCTCTTTTCCTTTTCATCAAATAACTGTATTAGAAGGTGGAGATCTTGCAACTGCCACCTGTCCATCTAGGTCTGGGATGTCTGAATTCTGCTGTCCACGCCCCTCAATGACCTGAGGGTTGTGTTTCAATATTCTTGTGGCAGCAGCAACAGCACAGGTCACTGTGTTGTATGCAGGAGTCATTCTCCAATTGAGTGAAGTCAGCCACAATGGCATATCCATGCCATGGCATGGCATACTCAGGTACAAAAGAAGAAGTTTGCCAGCAGAAGCACTGCTCCTGTTTCTTCAGAGAAGTACCTCATTTTGTCTGATAAAGTGTACTTTTAAAGGGCTTGCCAATTCCTGGTGGAACTCATCTGTCAGTCTGGGAATGGTTAGTCTAGGTGAAACGCCAGTCCCATTGCTGTGCCTTCAAAATGCTCATCAACTTTCATGAGAATTATATTGGATTGCACATATAGTGAATGGCATAAATAACTTTAAATTGCTGTAAAATATAATTCAGCAATTGTGATTGTGGCTTACGCTTACAGGTTTAATAGCATACTGGATGAAATCCAACCCTAATAAACTTGGGGGCAGAATCTCCATAATTTCATGGTTCCATGATTTCAAGCCAGTGTGATTTTTTTACTTATTATAATATAACAGAAATAATAAAGTGAGATTAACTCCTTACTAACACCATTGTAAATCAGGAGTGATAGTGATTATTTCAGTGTGAAAGAGGCTCAGGAGCAAGATCAGTAACAACAACAAATGTGTTTTCAAAAGAGTGATTTGTGCCTGCCAGATTACTATGTAAAGTGTCTCATGTACATTTTGTTGCGTTTAAAAGCAAGTGTTCTGTTTCTCAGTAAATATTACAAAGAATCAAATTTTCAGAGTATGTGTATCCCCAAGCAGTGTTAAGTGAAAAGAAAGCTACATTGTTTCTGCAAGTCGAGTGATTTATAGCACTCTGTAGCTACTTGGCTCCGGAACCTACACAGCCTTTTCTACACGAAGTTAGCAGACAAGGAGGCATATTAAGTGTATTGTTTCAGGATAAATATTTTCAAAATCACTGTCAGATTATTTTCTGACATCCAGGTAATACATCTCTCCTAAAAATGTAAGACCCTAATTGTGACAAAGAACATAAAATACTTAAGCTGGCTCTTATTTCTCCTGTGTAGTTTTCTTTCTAAGAGATCAGCATTTGTTTTCAGCATGACTATAGAAGCAATCTCCTGGGTTATGTGTGATACCCTCGGTTGATTCATTGGTTTCCCATCCCTATTTTAATTTCTCACAAAGCTACTGCCCCCGAAAACTGCGCTTCTTTATCCATCATAGACGTCAGGGATGATAACATAATTGGAAGGTGACAATTGGTGTCACAGAGCCACTGAGTTTTAGTAAACCCAGGGCACTTTTCCTAGAAAAGTTGCTCCAGGTGTGCCAGTGACTTTTGTGATCAGGTCTTGCTCAGAAAGTAATCTGAAAACACTGATTCACAAAGGCCTGAAGCTGCTGACAGGTAGACCTCTAGCCTCACAAAGCAGTACGTTCACTGCAGTAACTAGACTCAACTAAATGGTGCAGAGTAAATTTTTCTAGGTGGAAAAATAATTCCTTAGCCTTTCAATCAGTAAACAAAACACCATGTTGTTTAAAATCACAGAAATTAATTCAATTGCTGTGCTTTGGAAGACACATAGAAGTAAAGTTCATAGAAAATTATCAGCATCACTGTTATGAAAGCTTCTCAGAATGACTAGTGCCTCTTTTACTCTCTAGGTATTTATGTTCCTTAAGGGAAACACCCCCCCCCCCCCCCAAAAAAAAAGGAAAGAACAAGGGTATTTTCTAACCTAGCACCTGTCAAGTCATGTTTATTCATCAGAGACCCATACATGTACACATCTCAAGAAAAGCTCTTCTCTCTGAAAAATGCAAGCTGTCAATGGAAACAAGAAAACTCACATTTGCAGTGGATGGATCTTTTTCCCTAAACCTGAACTATGACCATGAAAGCCTTTAACAAATTACCCAAGAATAATCACTAATCAAAATCAGGGCTAAATAGCAATTACGTTCCTTTGACTTATAATAATTCTCACATGTATGTTTGGTCTCTGTGTTCTTGTATGTTTATTTAATAGAAAATAACCTGCAAATGATTAAATTTAATTTTTTGGCAGAACTGTTTCTTTCTGAAAAGAATCTTTTAGTCCAAGTCAAAATATTTTGACAAAGATAGTGTGAATGTATAATTTCAGTAAGGTAATGTGTATTTTCTTACATTTAGTTAAAATATTAGTTTTAATGGCATATCTTTTGCAGCATATAGGATATTCTGTGGGGCAAAAATATGTATGTCCTAAAGCAGAATGACTAAATCCTTTGGGGTTTTTTGACTTTTTAATTCTGAGCCCAAAGAGTTTGACTTCCTACAAGAACAAAACCAATCAAATATGTAACTGCATTTTCCATAAATTTTCTTCTGTCAAGCCAAAGGACATTCTAAAGCTACATTTGAAAGAAGGAGTCAAGGAAGCACTTGCTGGCAACCCGTGGTAATTCCCATGCTATTTCAAGAACTTTACAGGGACATTGAGGGACACCTCTACAGTATATTGCACTATAAACCTTGCACTTGATTAGCTTCTCAGTATTGTGATATGCATGTTTAATAATAAATTTTATAGCATTTGTTGTGATAAAGCAATGAGCTTTGCATCAGCTTTTATGCAATAGGCATTAGATTTCCTGCCACTCAGCTTTGAAACATAAAATTTAATCAGACCTATCAGTAATGTATCATACAATAAAAACATATTTACTCAGACCACTAAGTTTCATGGGGTAATGGATGACAGGATGAGGTAGAATTTCCTGTATTGTTAATGTTTATTTATTCACTTTTAATTTCTAAGGGAGGCTCTACAATTCTTATCAGTACAGAAACAAAGAAATCAAAGTATACATATATATAAGAGTAAAAGAGCAGTTAAAAAAGGAACTTAAATTTATATAATGACTTACATTCAGTGCTCCCCAAATACTTTGCAGACACTTGTTCCTTTAATTATCCTTTCCTACACCTCAGTAACAGCTAGGTGTAAAGTACCTTTGCTTGTAGATACTGAACAGGTACTCCATGCACTCACCATAGATGAGAACCAGCTTTAGAGCAAGCCATGTGAAGGGCAGAAGAGACTGGTGGGATAGTGCCTGTGGTGGTTTATTTTGGTGCTGTAATCCACCAAACTCCCACACAACTTTCCTGCTGATGTAAGGTGTTAGAAAGCAAATGTGCTTGCTGACACGTGGCCTTGGCTCATTGCCTGCCAAAGACACCTGAGGGTTCAAATTCCTTTGGCACGGTACAGTAATTTGGTGGTCATAACCTTATCCTTAGAAATAAATGCTGAGTAGTGTTTAATGTTATCATTTCACAGATAAGGCATGGAAAGTGCAGGCTGGATATGGGGCTTAATCCCCAAATCATGGATGCATATTTAGCTGCTGAAAATATTTTTTCTTTTTTAGGTAAACATGACTAAACTGTACATGAAGGATGTCTTTATGATCTGTGTGATGTGCACGGTATCAGACTTGAAATAAATGATGATGACTGAAAAAATATGTTATTCTAACACTTAACTCCTTATTCTAGTTAGACTCTAAGACTGTCTCTGTCAGATACAGTGAGACAAAACTCCTACATGATAGTGCTTCCTTTGAGGATGCACTGTGAAAATCTGGATTTAAAGCCATTAATGCTTTTAACTGCTGCCCCAGATTTTTCCTGCCTCAGCAGGACTGGCATGACAGATATACTACTGTGGAGTTCACGTTAAATACCTTGTTACTACAGCAAGCATTACTGTGTCTTCGGTTTTGAACGCACATTTACCAAGGGAATTTCATAATCTGTACACTCATCCAAAACTCAGTCTTCACACTGGTGCTTGCATGTGCCTGTCACAATTTTCATTGGAGAAAAGCTCAAAATACAAGACTAGTGTGAAACCAGAACAGATATAGCAGGCGATATTTAAAGCTAGAAGTGTGGAATACTTTTTTTGTGGGATTAGTGCATGATCCAGATTGCTCAAAATACTGGGGAATCAAGGGCAGCAGTTAGAAAATCATGAACTGGAATGAACGCATCAGCTGCCTGGCACCCTGACAAGCTATAGGTGGAGTGTTAAAGGAATAGCACTCTCCAGCTACTTGTGAAATGCCTAAGTGTGAAAACATTGGCATATGAAAAAAAAAAAGCTGTCTGTTTGACTGCTTTGCAGCATTTGCTCTGTATATTTGGGCATTTCTGAAAACAAAACAACCCTAAGCATAAATCTACAACAAGCAGTAGTATAGAATTGTCATCTAGATGTTAGGGATCATGTAAGTAATCATGTTTGGCATGTTTCATGCCCATACATTCCATCTGCCTATCTTCCTTATATGTAGAGCAGACAATGAAACAATTGTGCTTAATTTCTGAAGACAGAAATTGAAAGTTTGTGCTCATATTCCTTTGTGTGTGATTCCTTTGCCCAGGTACTGCTTACAACACACTGATTGTGCCAAGTGCTTTTGTGTGTGTGAGTGTGCCACTCAGTGAGCTAGGCAGAAGCGCAACTAAACTTCTGCAAACTGGCAGACACATCAAGCAAAAGGACATGGGAAAAAAACTACAAGAGGTTGCTGTTATTTAAATGACATGCAATCTTGGAGAGCTGATAAAGAGATGCTGTATATGGTCCAAATACTCTAATCAAGCCAGTTGAAGTTTCCTGTAGTATAGAAAAAAGTCCTAATGAAATTCCAGTTTCTGAGGTTGATCTTTAAGTTTACCTGGTAAAAGTGGTACTGGCTGTGATGCTCAGCCATTGTCTGCTGATTTTTTTTTCCTTAGACCCTCTCCTCCACTTTATTTCCCCGGTTGCATTGTTAGTTCAAGGTAACACAACCTAAGTATGTCCCATCTTGCTATGGATGCTTACAAAAGCCTTTAGAGGATCAGAGAGTCTGACAGTTTACCTCATTGTAACTCTTTGCTGGTGGTGAGATGGGAGTAAAAATGATGGAGGAAGGACTCTGTGAAAAAGTAATAATTTCCAAATTAAGACAGAATTCATGTGTGATGTTGAGGGCCAGCAGTGAGCACTTCCCATGTTGTGTGGTTCAGAGTATGTCAAAAGGAGGGTCAAAACCATTTTTCTCGACTGAATTAATCCTTTCCAGCATGCCTTCAATTAATTTAGTATTTTATCCCTTAAATTCTTTTATTATTGTATCACAAATACAGCTGAACAAGTGACTTAATGAGTTCAGGTACCAGGATGGATGGGTTATTTTTCTATGTTTTGGTGATTATTTTATTTCTATACAATTTTCAAAGGAAAAGCAGCAGCCATATACCTACATACTCAACTGTGGCAGTAGAATTTTACATCCTGAGTCCAGAATTTTCCTTCTCCACAACCCTAGAGGCTTGTCAGCTATGAACAAAACAGGTGTGACTAGAAGGGATTTTGTTGCATTGTGAAAATCAATACATATTTTATTATTTATTAGTGATTGTCTCAGCCCCCCATTAGCATAGAAACTTCTTGCAGGAATCTGAAGCTGAGATTCACCAAAGCAGATGTGGAGGTCTAGTTGCTAGATATAACAACATGAACTCTTTACTTTGTGGAGAAAACCACTGCTTACATAAGTACAGGCTGGAGAGTCTGTAATCACTCTGTTGGGAGAGCATCTGAGTGTGCAGCATCCTGCAGAATGAAGGGTGAGAGTCAAACTTATCTGCTTCAATAAAGGGACTGCTTTTCAAATCCAAGACTGACTTCAAGACATAGGGAGTACATGGATCCACCATTAAAATACAGAATGTCCTTCTAGCATTCTCAGAAGAATAGTAGAATCATGATTCATTCCTACTCACATTACAAAAATTATACATTATTTATATGCATATTGCTCAAATAGATACCATTGTATCCACAAAGAATTACTAAATGGGAAGTAAGCATTCAAAACATCTTATTCTTGTATTAACAAAGACATGCATTAACAATGATTGGTCTTGTACCTGAAACCATATTTAGCAACTAATTTAACTGACAGGCAAGGAGAAAGAATTCTGTCATGCAGACATGACCTTCAGCTATCAGGCTGCTGCAAAGACCTAATGCATAATACTGTGCAAAGCTCTTTCAATGCACTTTTTCTTCTTTTTCTATTTTTCTTTTTCCTTTTCTTTTTCTTTTTCTTTTTCTTTTTCTTTTTCTTTTTCTTTTTCTTTTTCTTTTTCTTTTTCTTTTTATTTTTATTTTTATTTTTATTTTTATTTTTATTTTTTTCTTTTTCTTTTCCTTTTCCTTTTTCTTCATTCTATTTTTCTTTCTCTTTTTCTATTTTTCCTCTCTCTCTTTTTTCCTTTTTTTTTTTTAACATTACATACCAGTATTTCAACAAAAAATGATACTTATAATCTAGCCATTGAGAAAAAAATTTACTGAGGATACATGACAACAACAAAGACATATGAGGAAATTCAGATTAAATACTAGAAACCTGGTGAATATTGCTCAAGGGAAGAGACTGCCTTGAATCCAAGTGAGGGAGGTGGACGAGTTGGAGACTCAGTAGCATAACCAGGACCTCTGACTCTGGAGCAAAAGCAGTGGTAATGGAAAAGGACTGGGACCAGAGGAGGAGGAAGGAGGAAGCTCATGTCTCTTCCATGGCCTTGGTAAATCTGCAGCTGCATTGCATTTCATGAGTAGTGAGAACAGGAAGAAATACCAGAGAACACTAACCTCTACTACAAATAAAGTGAAAACTATTCTATAATATTAAATATCAGAAAGTTATCCAGGGCTAGTTCTTAAGCTCCTGTTAATCAGTATGATAAATTGGTTTGGTCCTCTAAAGTAACAGAACTAGGGTAATTTAAACAAGGTCTTTAACATTAATTAACTGTTTAACTTAACCACTTGACTTGGAGGGATTTAGTGCTAAAGAAAAGGCATGTGTGAATCCAGCCTTAAATAAATATCCATACAGTTAAATGCAGGGCTAGATACTGAGCGTGAGAGTGGAAATTGTACATTGTTTCAGAATAATTACATGGAAGCCAGGATTTTTTTTCCTGCTACAAGCCTGTTATAATTAGGTTACATTGTGTTCCAGCGTTCAGACTTTGGAGAGATTTCTGCAAGCTCTTCTTGGACTGTTGGTCTGCTATGGAGGTGCTATTTTTGAGGTTGCTCTGGCACAAGGGAAAGGTGATGCACTGAGTTAATGCAACAGCAATTTACCTATGAAAATCAGGGTTCTACTTCAAATATGACATGGTTTTGGCAATGCCAGGCTAGCGTAGGTGCTTGTTCCCATCGCTTCCCAGAGTCACAGTGCAGTGCTGTGGAGCTGACACCAGCAGTTAGTGCATGTGCAGAAAAGATACAAGACTGCGGATGGACGGCTGCTCACAGCGTTGTCAAAGGGGACCGGACTGGAAACATTTCAGGCGGCACATCCTGTGCTTCCTCAGCACGCTGAGAATGCACTCGGCTTCTCCACACCTGTCAAAACAATAACTATTACATCCTCCACCCCAAATCATGCAGATGAATAAAGGCTGGGGGTGGGGAGGTTTTGCTGATTATTGACTGTAATGAAGGAAAGTGGGTGGTGATAGCACATAGCAGAAACCTAGAAGAAAGGCAGTATGATATAATTTCACCCTGGGAATCTATTGCTATGGCAACAAAGAACAGATTTTTCTTTTTATTTTTTTAATTTTTTTTTTAAATAGGGTTCAATACAAAAGTATCACAAAAGCAGAAATCACATTTCTGACAAACCTCTTCTTTACTTGTATTTTATTCATTTGTATTTGTATTCATTTTTACAGGAATATTGGGAAGTAGGAAAAATAAATGTTTGTGGCCACTAACATTTTTCTTAAAAGAAATAAAGTATCATTGTATTACTTGGCATGCAGAGGCAGTAAAATTCCTGTTTATGTTCTCGATGTTCAGGCTTCAGACCAAGTAGAGTTTACATTCCTTTTACAGCTATTGAAATGTTTCTCCAGATTTAGCAGGATGTAACTGAGGTCAGTATTTGGCCTGCACCATTTTCTATTATATACAAATAAAAGATTAATGAAAATTAAAAATTACTTTTGGTTAAAGCAACTGAAGCAGGTTTTGATGGTCATTACAAGACATCCTGGCAGCAACATTTCACTTCAGGAACTGCAGCAGCTTGGGATGGTGAATAGGTGCTTGGGGAGCCAATTTTCTACTTTTTCTGTGTGAGAAAGGTTAAAGATTTGCAGTAACATTAAATGAAGGAACAGTGCTAATCACTCCTCTACAGGAAGAAGTAAAGCCCTTTGTCAGAAAGCCAGATTAATATTGCATGGCTCTGTGCCAGCAATGTCTGCCAAAGCCCTGGGATCTCCACTCTGTCTGCTGGAGACAAGCTGCTGACAAGCAAGAGTGACCAATTCTGGGCTTCGTTTCCTCTTCAGGGTTTAAATGAGCATTGTGATCTATTAGCTAGATGAGCTAAGGACTAGGCTGTACTGGAGATCTGTTCTCCATTTTCCTGTTTGAGACATCTTCATTTCATGACTTTAGGCTTCATCTCACCTTGTTTTCCTAATGCCTGCTCTATGGAAACTGCATTTGCTGTTTCTTTGCTCAGAGATGATGTTAATTTCAATTGCATACTCATGTTTACACTATTTTAGCTCTACACCAGGTGTAATTATATTTTTTTCATTTTATCAATCATATATTTTGAAACATCTGCAAGCTCTTTGTATGATATTAAAATGATCTTTTTCTGCATCTTTTTTTTTCTGACATAATTCTCCCAAAAGCAGTATCTGCTGCTGTGAAGTATACTGAGCTCCATGAACAAAAACCTCTGGGAGAACCAATAACATTAATAGTTGAAATACAAATTTAGTGAAGAAAGTCAGCACACCAAGGGCAAAAGACATTGCAATTTCTCTCTGTATGACTAGTCTGCAGTCATACACAAACAAAAACAAAACCAAAATTAAAACAAGAACAGAGAAAAACAAATAAGAACCAGGGACTCAATTTGACAGAAGACAAAGCTAAAAACAGATATAGAACACTAAGGGGTTTTTCCCTCCAATGTGCCAATAGGATGAGACAAAGAGGCTCTTCTCTTAAAAACTCCATTTAGAAGCACCTACCAGGCTGGGAGGTACAGAAATACTTATTTAACATATTTTCACTATATTTAGCATACATTTATAGCAGATTAGGTTGGCAGGCATTGCTCACCTTTGGGCCATTTCAGAAAGATGTTGGAGACCGGAGTTGCATATGGGGATTTGTGGTGGTTGAAATCTGTGCTTGGCACTGACCTTACTCACACAGCTCTGGAACACCCACTTCCTCATCTTTGTTGACAAACAAGGCTGAAAACAAACCTTAGCATGTGTTAGGTCTTCTGAGATGAAAATCTCAGGCAAAGAGGGAAATCTTCTTAGGGCATATGTGATCATGTGTGATGTATCAGCCTTTGTCTGGAAAAAAAACATCTGCAAGGACCAGTGCTGCTGAGAAATTTTCTGAGGCCAACTTTCACTCTGTTTTCTAGTGCCTTGCCTATAAATTATGAATTTGCAATCTAAGGACTCTGTCCAGCAGACAAAGACTCTGCCACATAATTACTGCTAACAGAAACTGCAATACTTGTATCTGGATGGGAAGGCACTGAAATACACGTCCATGACAGTGAAGAAGTAAAAATTGGTCTCAGAGTTCTTGCTGTGTAAAGAACAGGGACAGCCTTATGTGCTTTTTTGGCCTGGTATCTGCTTTTAATATTTGTTTGCTCTTCTTGTTCTCACAACATCACTACCAGTTTTCCTGCTGGCAGGCCCTCTGGCAGGAACCCCAGGCCCTCTGATGTGAGTGAGCCTTGGCACTGCTTCTAGCGTCAAGTGGAGTATCAGCTTCTTCTATCCCTTTGTGTTGCTAATGGAGCTTAAAATGAGCATGGTTTCCTATGTGTTTGTACAGAACTTCAAACTGTTTTTTGTAGAGCTGTACTTGACTTTTTATTTTCTTTTAGGTACTAACCAGAAGCACCTAAATTCACCTGGGCTATCACTATACCCTAAGCTATAATATATGGCAGACATAAATCCACTCTTTTTGCTCTTCTAAGGCTGATAATAATTAGAACGACCTCTGTGAATACTGTAGAGTACTTTTTAGGTTGCTGTTAGTTAAGCCTAACTTATAATTTTTTGAAACAAAGTGTGTTTAGTATGAACTGATTTTTGTTGAATATCAAATGGTTGAAATTTATGCAGCAGAGACCTCCCACCTTGTATGTAACAGAACAGTAGCAATTTTCCCTCCTATTAAACAATACAGATATATTCTGCCTTGTATCTGTGTAGGCTGCATTAAGTGTTTTTTTTTTTAATGGAAGAGTCTTGTTGAATTGAACAAGGAAGAAATCAGTAAGATTCCAGAGAAATTTAATGCAGCTAATTGCCATGAATGGAGAATTCATCCCTGTTACAGCGTTCTCTGGGTAGTTCTAACCATTCTAGGGAAAGCTTGTCATTCCCTACTAAACTCCATAGGAATTTCCCCTAAATGCTGGTTTTTGGGCTATTGGGACTGGAAGTAGATGCTAAGGATTAGCAAGCACCATCATTTTATTGGACTACTAAAAGTTACTTTTTAATCTTCCTTACACAGCTGTCATTCTTTTGGGACCAAAAGATAATCCAAACCCTAAATTCCATTATAGTGGTGCACTACAGGAGCACCAGTGTAATAGGTGGAAAAAAGGTGGAATGAGTGCAGTGCCATCACAGCTTTAACCTTGTAGAAAGAAGAGAAACAGGATGCTCATTCTTGTCTTTAACTCCAAAACAATGATATAACGCACATTATACAGTGCAGCTACACTACTCCAGCATTTAGTACAGTTTAGGGTTCATCAAATGAACATATTTTTAGATTGGTAGTTTTTAATAAATACTGTGGTGTGAGAGCTGGAATTATGTCTGCCTGTGGGCTTCAGGAAACCCTAGTGTACATTCAGGGATTGCACTGCCCTGAAGGACACAGAGCCGTCGTGATTCTGGTATCATAGCAACATCCATGAGTGACGATCTTTGTTTCCGAGACTTGTTTATATAAAAAACACTGTCAGTGTGAGTCCTGCCCTTCTACTCTTCACCACAGTGAAAAGAAGGACTGCAAAGTGGTCCTACCAGCTCCAGTGTGAGTCACAGGAGAGTTCTCTGAGGTGCGAACAGCTTTGTGCTTGGTGCCTGTTCAGACATTAGCGTGCACTGAGCTTAAATAATGAAAAGGCTTGGTTTTGCAATGCCACAGAAGACAGAGAAATAACACTTATAACAGCACTTTCCAAACGTGCTTTCCTAAGAATAAGAAGGAATTTAAGGAGTTATTGTACCTGCAGAGTGTAAAGCCATATGGCTAGTCTTCCTTGTGCTCACCAGTTCACGCTGTGCGCACTGCTCAGGAGAACATAACTCAAGGGAAATTCCTGTAGCACCTGAAAGTAAGAGATTTGTTTTGCCTATGCTCTTCTCAGGTTAGACAGGGAACCTCAAGTCTATACACTCCTCACCAATCTCCACTTCCTCCCTCACAAATGCAGTAGGATTAGTGAACAAAGACTTTGCTTTGAATCAGGCCTACCAAGCAAGCAAAGGGGTGAAATTGATGTAGTGAGGCTTTTTCTATCCTCTGCTTTGGCAAGAAAACTCACAGAAGATGGTCCTGGAATTTGCTTTTATGTAGCAACACAGAAAGACAATGCTCTCTGTTTAGAAGAATAACTACAACATAAGTACTCGGTCTTAAAACTTTTGGTCAAGCTACGTTTCTGTTTGGCCCTGAAACTTCTGTGCAAGAGAAAATGCTTTCATTAACAGTTTCCCTGTGAAATTATAATCTACCACAGTGTCAACTATTGCACAGAGAGGAGACCAAGGAGGACAAGGTAACCATAAATTTCTGTCTATTTAATTTTCTCTGCTGTCACTTGTATTAGTTCATGCATTTGTTCACAGTGTAAAATAATCAGTTGTCATGGTTTAGGAATAGCTCTCCTCAATTCAATGTTCCCCACCAAGACTCTTCCAAATGAGACACTGCTCATTTGCTCACCACACTTCCTTCCTGTCTCTCTCTGGGGATGGAGTTGAGAATTGGAGGCACAAAAATATGAAAACCACAGGCTGAGATAGGAACAATTCATGGGAAACAGCAATGAGAGAAGAAAACAAACAGCCACAGCAACAACATTGATAACAAAAGTGTACAAAGAAAGGGTGATATACACGGAAAATGCTCACCCAGCCAGGAAAATGAACATTGGTGGAAGGACCCATGCCACAGCCATGGCCATGCTTGCTCTCCTGACTGGAAAGCATCCCCATTTCTCTCAGAAGAGTGAGAGAGCCTTTCCCTCTGCCCTGGTAATGATGTAAGATGGTGCCTAATAGCATGATGTTTTGGCCATGCCTGCTGTCACTGATCTGGACAGGAACCAGGACACCAGCTCTTAAAGCCACTGCACTTAGATGCTATTTGCCTGAAAAGGAAGAACACACATTGGAATCTTCAAGTTATGCATACGGCAATAAAAACATACTAATTTTGTGCAATAAAACAGAGGCAATATTACATTAAATACTTATAAATTTTCATAAAATGTAACAGACTTTTAAAATTTAAATTACTGATTCTGGCTTATGGCAACATAGATACTACTGCAAAGACAAAGCTCCTGTTAACTTAAAAGCTCATAACCTTGCCAGACAAAGAGTGCTGCAGACACAAAAAAGCCTCAGGGTTCTTTATCCTCCAGATGAAATTTTTTTTTGCTGGGAACATGAACATTTTTGATCCTAATTCAAAATGTGGCCTTTGACAATAAACTAATTTGGATACTACAGACAGTAGAGCAAAACTACAGGGGATCGCAAATTAACAGTACAAATGAAGATCAGATATACAATATCATTCAAGATAAAAAATAATATTTCAGGATAAAAATATTTTAGATCATAACTAAAGAAACCAAAAAGAAATGTAAGTTCTTGTCAGTGCTACAAGAAAGAATCTCCACGCACTCTTGTGTAGAGATAGGTGGTGGCTCCACATGTGCATGCAGAAACCTCAGCTCCAGCATTTCAGGAGTTTTGGGCTACGGGTAGCTAAAAATTAGTCCTGGCATTCTACAGTGGTCAAGTCACATCCATGCCTCGCACTTTCCCTTATGTTGATAACAGAGAGGTAAAAGATGTGAGTGATGCTGTGCTGTGACTGAACCAAGTGTTTTGCTTTCAGGGAAATGCTTACATACTGCTGAGCAGCCCAGTATGGTCAAGACTCTAAATTTTTGAGCAGCTCTTTCTCCCTCACCCCAACGTGAAACTGGTAAAAGAAACATTATTTTTCACATAATTTTATCTGCATGGAGGCGTTATACCTGCTGCATCAGTTATTAAGTATTGTAGAGAGCTGTGGCAGGTGAGCCACAGCTCCTTATGGTCTGAACTATCTATTTGTTTCTCAGCAAGGTAGGGGGTATCCTGAGGAAATGAAAGCAATGATACAAGTCTTCCAGGAAGGAATGTGTGCCCTTCCTGACTCCCCTGGGTTTTCTTCTTTCTGGAATTACTGGTAGACTATCTAAAGGAGCCTAACACTGTATAAGCCTCCTTTAATTCAAAATTTATTAATTCATTTCTATAGCACATTTGTACTTCTATCCATGTCCCCCAGTTTACCCTTCTTGTATCTCTTCATCTGGCTTGGTTTCCTATTCTGTACTTTGGTTGCTACTTTTGGTTGTTAAAGGCTCTTTCTGCCGTGAACACTTTCCAGCACTGGGCTCTGTCTCAGGCAGCTGAGACTCAGTGCACTGCCTGATCCCTCTGACCAGGAACAAAGCTACAACCTAGCACAGCCCTGTGCTTCCTTCCTCTGGTCTTAGACCATCAGTTATGAACTGCTTTTGGTCTATCAAATCTGGGACCAGGAAACTTTGAGCCTTGGCCTGCAATCCTCTTCCTCTTTTCAGTGATTCTAGAAATTAGGAAGAACACTGTCAGCATCTGTCTGGATTTTCTGTGAAAATCCTGGTAAAAAGGATGTTGAGACCTTTCCTATTTTAATTCTACGTTGCAGTCATTATTTCCCAAAGACAATAATGAATTCCTGGCCTCTGATTTCCTCTGTTAACAGGGCTCATTAGTGTGACCTTGCAGTGCTTGGCAGTACCAGACACCTGACCTTGTTTCTTCCTGACATTTTTTCAGTCTCTCTGAGGCTGTAATCTGTTTACATCTCATGAAAACCTATTTGTCTTATATGAAGCTGCTGTCCTTGATGAAAAAAAGAGGGAACGCTGTAGCACCTGGCTCGTTATGACTCTGAAGGGAAACACAGGAGAGCAGTGCCATTGACAGATAAATGGAAATGAGACAAACAGGTGCTTGTAATGGTGATGGGACCATGGAAAAAGGGTGTTGCCTCTTGAATAAAGTAGATAGTATCCAGGAAGCTGGTAACAAAAACAAATCCATCAACTGAAGCAGATTTCCATAGAGGTTATGTATATTTTGACAGCAAAAGAGCTTTTGGGGAATCTCTTGCCTCTGGTATAGTTGTAAGAACACAAAGAGCAACTTCAGTAAAGCATTTGCAGATTAGTCAAAACATTGGACCATCAGGTTTTCATGTAATAATTCATATAACAATGAAGTTGGCACCTCCAACAGAAGAGAAACAGTGGCTAACACCATGATCTCGACATAGGAGATTACTTCTGGTGTTTCTACAATATGTTTGCAGCCCATAAGAGAGAGAAGGCCTTCCCATAGTGTTTCTGGATAAAGAACAAGATAATAAAAGTCATACCCATGATTGCCAGGATTTACCTCTCAACCACTTTAGCTTTGAGATGCTCATAAAAGAGTCCTTTACGTGTTTTAAAAGGCCTTAGTAGAACTTCTGTAAGGAAAGGAGGACAGTAATGTCCATTTCCAGTTCTTTCCTCATCTCTATTATTGTGAGTGGCTGTTAGTGGATAGAGTAGCTAATGCCTGCAAAACCAGAAATATTCTTATTTCAACACTTGTGAAAAGAGCTGAAAAGCTTTGCCACATCAAAACAAGTGTCTTACTTTCATTCATTAGGTAGGGAGATGGAGTGGAAAGGATGGAGCTGGAAAGGTCTTTCTTGCCCAGAATGAGATTACATTTGCTGCCTGTTTCCAGACCTGGGAGTTTACTAGGCCTGTTTGTTAGAGAAAGTTTGCTGATGACAGACCCCTGACACCTGTTCACAGGTGTGTGAATCAACGCACACAAATGACTGAGGGCAACCAAAAAAAATGCAGCTGAAATGAAAAGAATAAGCTTTTTCACTCACCTCACCAGCTGGAGGATCCTTGAAGAGAGACACAGAGTGAAGGCACAGGCACTGTCAGGCTCAGTCCAACCCTAGCAGGTGGCAGGGCTGCTGCTGTGCCCCTTTATCCAGGGCCTGTGCACGCCTGGTTTGGCACCCTGCTGGGATCTCCCGGGCTTTTTATGGTCTCTGCTTTGATCTCTCTCCCAATGTAGAGAGAGTTCAAGCATGTCTGGGATAGGGCCTACAAGTCTCTGTATTATCTCTACAGAGAAATTCTACTTCTCCAAACAGACAGAGGATAAACAGCAGATTTAACACATGGTTTCCCACACTGTTTATTCTCCAGGCCTTGGCATTCCCAGCTATAAGGTCACTTGAGTGAATCCACCATCCTCATCACCATTCTTCCCCTTTTAATCCTCTCCTCCCAAGAGCAGAGTTTTAGGAAGACAGCACCTCTCCTTGTAGTTAGGCTCGACTGGGTACTTAGAAGTTATGGGCAACCACCATCACAGGTAGCCCAGTTATACAGTTTAGATAGATACTTTAGTCCAACACACAAAGTCTCCTTCCTTCTCCTTTCAGCTAGGCCACAATATCTACATTGCATTTTCTTCCACTTTCCATGCAGTTCAGGTTGTGAGATGGAGTTCACTTCCAAATGAGGTAGGTTATGTTAGGTTCTATAATTCTCTCCCAACAGGAGAGAAAATTGCTCACTGTGCAAGCTGCTAAAGTTGCCTTTGATTAGTACCTTTGCCTTTCAGTGGTGAGTCACCCTGTTCTTTCCTCCTGCAAAAGCTAATCTTAGTTGTTGTTTTGGGACAAATACTTTACAACTGCAAAGTTATTCACTAGCAGTGAACTCAATGCCTTTCTATTTACAGCAAAATCTCTACACTCTGCTGTCTTGTGATAGATCTGAACTTAACAGAATCACAGGGGATGGAACCGTACCCTTCTGTGCTGAAAAGAGTTCAAGAAAAAAAATACATGATACAGGAAGCAGAAAAGTGGCAAAGGGCAATGGAACAATCTTCCATGGACATGCTTTGAAACATACACTTGTGTGGAGAGATATGTGGGAAGCTGGCTAGCAGAGCACGGCCGTAATGGAATTCAGCTAGTTAAGCGATAAGTGGCAAGGTCACTGGGCAAGGTATCCTTACATAGAGCGAAAACAGGATGTGTGGGAAAAAGGAGAGAACTCAACCCCTGCAGACTACAATAACATACGAATAGGCGGAGATGACTTTTAGCTAAGAGACCAATGATGAGCTTAGCCTTGCAATATGTATGAGCCTCATTATTGTATCTATATAAAGAACAGAGTTGTTGATAATAAACTGAGACTTGTTGATCATCATCGGATGTGCTTGTCTCCCGTCGTTCCCGACACACTTGTTTCTGAGGAGGTGAAAAGAAACTTGACCCCCATCCTGCCATGGTACTATCATGAGTTAGTTTGACTTTCCAAGAAACTACATCCTGGATATGGTTTATGAGACTGTGCAATTTAAGGAGGGTGGTTACTTCTCCATAAACTCTTATCCTGCTCCCATTTGTTGCTTCTGAGGCAATCCTAACATTAGAGTATCAAAGTTGTTACATGGTCCAGCGCAACAGCTTGTTAAAGAAAATATTTATCATATTCTGTCTTCACCATTACCTATTGACACAAGATGGAATCCTGCAGTTGTTTTGCAGTTTTGAAAATATAATTTACCCCTTACCAAATAACATGTACTTCTCTTTAGAACTATTTTACTCTTATGGGTTCAAGATTCCCATTTCAAATTAATTTGGAAATTCCAATGCATTTCAGATGCCTAACTCTAATAGGTGGAAATGGGAGTCTGAAAAGATCTGAGTATTGGGCCACAGAGTTACATGTAGATTCCTAAGTTTAGATCTTTCCAAAACATGAAATCAAAAACCAAATAAATTGTAGAATGCAGAACCTAGCAGCTTTACCCCTTAGTTTTTTCTTAGTATGCTACATTTACTTAAGAAGCAGTGCACATCTGCTTTGATGCAGCTATAGCTTTCAGATGGACAGACAAGTCATAATCCTGCAGTTTGTCCAGGATATAAGGAATCAAGGTAAAACACTGGGGCTCTCAGCCAAATTGTTCACAGGTTAGTTTCAGTGTCTAGATGCAGAAAGGTCACATTATTTCATGTCTGCAGGAGTTAAAAGCTATGAAGAAAAAAATTGAAAGGAAATTCTATAATTTTTGTAATTCAAAACAATTTGCAGTATTTGCTGCTAGTACAGAATGTTCAGGTTTGGATGTTGATTAAAAAACAGGCTCTGGTCATTAACTGCGGTAGAGGACTAAATGTTTACAATGGAAGGCACAAAACACTCGCTTACTTTCTACATCATTCCCTTTGTACCTTCATGCTCCCTGACCACTCACTTCCCATCCCCAGGGCATTTCACTACAGCTGTATCCTGCCCTTTACAAACTGCCCTTCTTCACTAGCATTTGGTGCCTTTAATAGCACTGGTTTGCAACAGCTCTGTGATGTATGCAAAAGGGGAAAAACAGGATCACAGCCGCATGTTAGTGTTTGCCAGTAGCCAGGGAAAGATTTGAACTTAGGTTTGCGGGAGGAACAGGCATTGTCTTTTTTACTTTTATAATTCACAGTATGTTTCAAAAATTGTCATGGCTTAAAGCCCACAGCTTAAAGTCTGTTGTTGAATTTGTGCTTCTTTTGATAAGAAAGAAACCCATCCCACTGTGCTTGTAAGGGTTTGAAAGAACATAAAACATAGTACTAAATGCAGCTTTTTATGCAGGCAGGCAAAAAGACACTGCTCACTTACTCAGATCTTTCAACAAATTGAGGCATGCCTTTTATGAAAAAGTGTTCCTTGTTTCTAAAAGAACTTGGCATGAGTTCTTGTTCAGTAGCTCAGGACACATAGTAGGGTGGAAAAAGATTTGCATTTTGCAAATTATTATGTGTTTGATCATCTATAGTCAACGCAGGCCATAAGAGTAGAACTGCTTTGTCAGTGAATTCTCCAGAGAGAAGCCTGACCTGTGAATTTCCTCACAAAAAAGCACTCTTGAGTGGCTCTGGAGGGAATGGATAGGAGTGTCTACCTCAAACAGCAAGGCTGCTCCAGCCAGCTCCATGGTAAGGAGGTGTTTGCTATCCCAAACGTGTCCAAGAAGTAAAGCATAGCAGTGTAGCTAATGCTCCTCTCCTCATAGGTCCTGCCAGTATCAAGAGAGAAAATCTTCAATGATGTCCAAGTCTGACAGGAGTTTACAGGCTATTTGAGCAGATGTCAGAAAGCTTCAGGTCTTTTAGGAAGTGATCTCTGTGGTGCAAGGCAGCTCTGGATCCCACTGAAGATGTAACACGCAGATGTATACTTGGATAGCACAGTGCACAGACAAACTGTCCAGAACAACTCCCAGACACTGAGTGAGGATTTATCTTGGAGATTCAGAGCTATTATTTTCTTCTGTGACTTATTGTGCAGGATTATGAGAAGATTATGCAAATACTGTTCAATTGCTCTTAAAGTACAAAAAACACATGGAAAGCGAATATAAGTCCAAAACACTCCCTACAGTACTGTTGATAAAAAGGTCAGAAAACAGTCATTGGACTATTATGAAGAGGCAATTATTGTGTGACTATTTAGTCTATAATTTCATTCTGAATATTTATCTCCAAAATCTAGATCAAGTGTCTACAGAAGTGAAAGAGCTAATTCAAAATTAAACGGGATTTGATTCAGGTGATTTCAGTCATACTTTTACATACTGAAAATGAATTGATACAATATTCTGTGGAGGCCAGTAGGCCTGCTGACCATGATTCCATGAGGACCTGCTGGTGACACAGCCCTCAGGGCTGTGTTATCCTCCGCAGTTAGGGAGACCAAAAGCACTTCCCCAAGACACTCCAAGTCTCTATGTATATGTACTTTAATTCTGTTATCCTAGTTGGCCCACTGGCCTTCCTCGCCTTTTATCTTTCTATGTGTTTTAGCTCTTATGTTCTCCCCTATTTGATGCCCCATTGGCCTCTGTTCCCTGATCACTCCCCCTACCCGTTTCTATTGGTTCCCAGCTCCACACCTCACTTTTGTACTGCCCCTGAGCCTGCATCTCATTGAATGCTGTTGTTCCCACACACTTTGTATAAAACAGCCAGACTCCCCTTTGTTCTCTGTCTTTGTCCCTGACCCCCATACACGACAGTCCCTGTTTCCTGATCCCTCTGGGTGATGGTAATAAACCTGACCCTGTGATTCAAACAAACACCTCTCCAACTCGAGTGCATGAGCCGCCCTGCCAAGGAGTGACTAGTGAGTGAGTGTGTGGCTACAGAGGAGTCCTGCTGCCTGAACCACTGAGACGTCTCTGAAGGTCACAGCTCTGGACAGTCGGGCTTTCACCGGACTGCAACAATAAGAATATTGTCCTGCTTACTGTCAGGATAAAATTACTTTTTAGTAGATTAAAGTAATCATCTAGACAGTTACTATCAGTTGTTATTTTGTGCTTACCTGGACTCTGCCTAAAGAGTGTCATTTGCTAGTAACTAAATTCTCAAATACTGAATTTCTATGAATTTCATTGTAGAAATATTTAATTTGAAGAAAATGTGTACATAAAATAAATCTAAACACTTTTTCTTGAGTGGAAGCCAGAGCAAATGAATAGAAAGGAAACATAAGGACAAAGGCAGATTGATCCCTACTAAGTAGTGGATTATTGCCCTATAATTGCTACATTTAGTAAATACAGCATTTCATTAATAAGCCTAATGTATAACTGAAAAACTCTTATATGCGTGATGATTTATTTTATGTTCTTTGAATTCGAAAATTCTTTCATACTAAGATTCTGAGATTTAACCTGAATCAGAGCTCACTGGAGATGGAGGTTTTGCTTTCATAAACACAGTGCTCTCACCTCTATGCATTAAAAAATTAGAAGGATGCAAAAAACTAGGGGTCTGCAATACTCCTAATCCCATTCTTTAAAGTACTCAGTCAACTCAGGAAGAGTAATTTCTATCCAAACCTATTGTATTTTCTACTTACTCTGCCTCCTTCTCTCTGCTCACAATAAATAGTTCTTGCTGCTTGAACAGCAGGAGCCCTTTGATCCCTATCTATCTGGTGGGCCTTGTGTGTTTGGTAAATGAAAGAAAATGATGTGAAGCTCAACCCTCAGCTCATTCTCTTTTGGGGTCCAAAGCAGTCTGTGCAACCATCAGCCCTAAGGTGTCTCTTTGAGAAAGACACCAGGCAGCTTTGTACTCTTCTTCACTTTTAGGCCTCTCTCCTGCAGAAGAAAGTTATCTGATTCCCCATCATTCAGTTTGGATCTTAAAAATTCTAATCTACCAGCTGTGCAACTCTGTCTCTGTATGTAACTCTGCTGTTAAAGACAGCAGGATTATCAGTTCATATCAGAGAAAATGCTTTGAATTCTAGTACTGGTCATTGACATGCATCACTCCACCTCTCTTCAAAAGTGCTTGCTTTGGAGTGTGAATGTTCAATTAATTGTATCAAACTTTTTTCTGAAACTAAAAGAGAGACTGAGGCTGAGTAAATTTACATTTAAACAATTTATTTATTCTTCTGACTTACTGCTTAATCCTTTTTATTTAGATGAGTAATTCAGAAGGAATAAGTTACACAGCCAAATGCTGTTTCTATTTCCTGTGTTGTGCATTGATAGCCAACATGCACATCATATTAAGTAAATGGTTTAATTCTGACCCTTTAATTGCCACACTTGAAACAGAACAGTACTGTGTGTGAGCCAGTATTTAGCATACTTATTTATTTCTGTTTTTTTGAAAAGATGAGTAGCACATAACTCAAACACAAGCTCCAGTGTTTTAAATTTGTTAGTAGAGGCATTTTACATAGGTTCAAGTATTGTTCACTGAGATTTTTCAGTACCCTTTGAAAGCAAAAAGAGAAATATTTGAGAGAAAATGTACTTTTCTGTTCAGTTAAGGTCACTTTTCTTGAAGAGTGAAGCTGGTTGCACCTTTAAACTACAGAATATGGGTATTTTTTGATCTGTAAGTCCACATAGTGCAGCTGCTCTGAGGAAATACAGTCTCCCTCAGAATGACGGTGAATTTCCTATACTATTGTTTTTTCAGAAAAGTGATAGTACGTGAGGACTCATTTAGAGATGTTTGTATTTCCTTATTATCACAGACCTTCAGTTTAAAAGTAGGTATGATACTGTATTTTCTTCCTCCTGGAAACAATATCTTATATATCGTCAAATGGATGATCAGCTCATTTTAATATACACAATGAGACAGAGACATTTTTCCTCTCCCACAGAAGTTCAAGAGGCAAGTTTGATCTCTATGCAAGCTCAAGATGAGAAGTACGTCAGTAACTACACAGACAGCATGGGTTCAACATGCATGCTGACAAATGTAGCATGATAGGACAGGACCAGCACTCCTGCCTTTGCAATCCTTCTTTTCCAAGAATTCAGGCTGTATTCATCACTGTCCCATGTCTTGCTTCCTCAGCCATTATCCTGCAGCCTGCAGAGTTATCAGACAGAGGATATTGAAGAATGTATTCTTTTACTAACTTTCCTTGTCTTCACAAGAGAAGATGGTGACCATAGTAACCACCATACTGGGCACAGTGTGATAATAAGAATGTGGAGAATCACTTCTTTTCTGTATCTCATCTTATAATGGAGTATCTGTTTAGTCATGCAAGATGGTGGGTGAATTTATTTAAAGCCAGGATGCTGAGTAAAAAAAAATATAAAGAGAAAGAAAGACCAGAATATTGTAAGTGTGATGCGATTACAAAAACCAAAGTTGCCTTGCAATGTGCCTACTCAATCTCACATGCTAATATCGTAAGAGAAGAAGATCCCTTATTTCCCGACATGCTTTATAATTAGTCATGAAAGAGATACTTCAGTTCTATCTATTCCCAGAGATGCATCAGCATTAGGGACTATTCCAATATTTCAAGCATTGGCTATGGAAATAGAGCCTTCCTTTTTACAAGTAGTCACACAGAACAGGCAAGGTATAACATGCACAAGTTAATCGTGAGGAAACTTTAACATATGACACAAGCAGAAAAGATTTCACCATGAGGACAGTCAGCCATTGATATCATCTCCCCAGGGAAGTGTTGGATTCCCCAACACTGAACAGTTTTCAGCTGCACAAGTTGCTGGGCTATCTTGTCTAGACCATGCACTTGTCAAAAGCTGGACCTTGAGGTCCCCTCCAAACCTGGTATTCTATGATTACATGATCTAAATAGGGAAACTCCATCATCCTATGCACCGGAATTCTCCTCATAAAATTCTCAGCTTTTCACTTGCATCCAAAGAAGCATTTACATGTGGCTTGCTAATGAACATTTTCATTAAAGTATACCATTAACTAAACGGTGTTGTGCTACAAAATAATTCTGTTATGTAGTGCCCAGTCTCTAGAGCAGCCAGGAAGCAGTCCCACATGAGTCAAAATCTGGGAACAGTGACTCTAAACACTGGACTGATTGATTAATGCTTCTTAGCATCTGCCTCTAGCAGGTTGTATTTTGAAGTCAGACCTTGGTAACATGTGGGAAGAGAAGTATATTCACTTTATTAATATTGACAGAGACTATTGACTCCAGAAAAAAAGCCCCAACAAAACAACTTACAGGTAAAAATACCCTTCTAGAAATGCAAAAGGATTAAATAATTTTGCAACACTTCATACCATCCAGCCTTTTTTTCTAGAAGGCCAGAAAGCCAAATTTATAGAGGCACAAAGCTAGAATACAGCCCAGTAAATAAAAAAAAAAGTTTGTGCATGTATCAGGGAGTGGGGAGTACACACTGTGGGAAGCCACAATCAGCTTCCACCTTGTCCTGGTTTAGGGCAAATATTTAGGAGGAAACCTCTGGGAGGTCTCCTCTAGGAAGAGCCGATTCCAATCGCCCCTCCCCCTACCGGTCCGGGAAGAATTTCCTTAGAGAAAAGTGGAAAAAACTATTTATTTAACACATAGAATATTTACAAGTATAGGGAAGAAATTGGATAATATGAAAACAATGAAACCTCTCCTTCCTCTGAAGAGATGGTAGATTCAGAGTCCGTCTGAGTCCGGTTCAGTTCTCCAGTGGGGGGACGATTGCCGGGCCCGGCTGTAGCAGTCGGCGAGGGTGGGGGAGGGGCCCCCCGGGCGTTCCCTGGTGTCCTGGGCTCACGCGATGCCAGCCAGTCCCAAGAAGAGGGAAAAAAAAGAAAAAAAAAAAGAGATAACGCTGTCTGCTGGAATGCAGCCTCTCCGCTCTCTTGACCTTGGTTCGTAGTAATCTGCGGGACGGGGGGCGATGATCCCGGGGAGCTGCGAGTTCCGGCCGCGCTGGAGCCACGCGCTCCCTCCTCTGCTCTTCTCTTCCTGCTTCCTGCTGCCGCTCCGCCTCTTCCTCCACCTTCACTTTCACTGTCTTCCTTAGACCAACTTAAAGCTGCAGAACTTAATGTCCAGCATAAGCCAGGGGACGATTGGGGATACAAACAGGCCATATGGCTAACCCAGGACACACCTCAAGGCAGTTAATAGTTCTTGGCTAGGTGGGTGTCTTTGCATGGATCTCTGCTAGTACAGTAGGCTGTCCCCATCCACTCAGGGGTTAATTACCTTGGTAATTAAAGCCTGATCTGTGTCTTTTCATCCTGGAAGACTAGATGAAGTGTCTGCTCTTGTTTTTTAATCCTGTCCTTACTTTAGAGGCTGTTGTACACTGGCATGGGAAACTGCAAACTGCTGTTGGAAACATTTAGTTTTGTAAAGCACAGAAAAGCATGTACAAAAAACAATGACAGAAGGTGAATCACATTGACAACCATCACACGGAACTTCTGAGGATGGTGGGATTTTTGTCCTAATGAATCAACACCAGCAGCAGACTTTATGGAAATGTATAATTTTGCAAGATGGGAGACAGACTAAAGTGTCAGAGGCTTCTGGTTGGCAGCATCCCAAGAGTTGCAGCAGTTCTCTGACCATCCTTACACAGCCTGCCTTGAGGTGAGAAAGCCTTGTAAGCCTTGACCATGAGACTTGAGCAGAAACCATAGCAACAGTAACTATGGCTGTGCCTGATCAACATTTAACTTTGTATTCTGCCCCAGTTTTAACTTTTCCAAGTGTAGAGTGACCACTTGGCATAGGTGCACATTTGCCCGTCTCTTGGCTAGATATTTTGGCTTGATCACTTAAAAATATTATTTATGGAGTTACACTTTCCTCTTTTACCTGGATGTTTCTCTGTAATATTCTACAAGGAGTTTTTCTCTGCATAAAATTGCAACCACAACCCACCACTCATATTGTAACTCATTATTTAGATAGACCTAGACCTATGCAAGGACCTATGCAATCGTTCACTGAGTGAGCGATTTATTCCTTAAAGACATACCAATCTTATATACTCCCCTGCATTTTATTAATTGCTTAAAACCTCAGGCAAGTGGGGAAAAAACCCAGCACTGTGTGTGCTTTGCCTTCAAGAGATACTATCACGAAAACTGAATTCTTTGTACACATCAATAAAAAATGTTATCATTGCAGATCTGCTATGGAAAAACCCTGCTGGACAGAAAGCAATTCAGAAGAGTAAGGTTATGTAAGTTCAATAAGGTCTAACATTATAGAGAGATGAAAGCCATACAAATAATTTGCTTTCATTACAAGTGCTTCTGCTCGACATGGTACAAATTGCTTTTTCTGCTGAAAATGCAGCTTTAGCATGAAGGCATATCCATAGAGATTAAAGGACACAGCATTACTTTCTACTTGTATTGTCCCTGTTCTATTTTTGCATTTCATAAACAATTTTCTTATAAAATAGCTATGATTTTATAGGGTTTCATGCTGCAGGGCTCATCATTTCTCCTCCAGATTTGCGTTACAACAACAGGAAGAAGGTTAGACAAAACCTCCCGGAAGAAAAATCCTTTCAAGAGCTGCTTCCCTGATGGCAAACAAACGTCACTGCCAAGCCATTTAACTTGCACAGATACTTGTGAAAAAAAAGCAAACACTACCTATCGGCCCTAGCTATGTATGCAGCATCCTTACTTCCCAAAGTAAGGCTTTACTCTCAGACCCCACAGCCTTAGCCCACAGTCTTTTGCCTTGCTCTAAACAAGAATTCCAATATAATGTATGTTCTGCTTTCTCAATTTTCTTTATTTTCAGCTCAATGTCCTGTACTCCTGAAGCTAGGGCCATCACCTGTCACACATTCTGACCTCAGTTCATAATTTTGGCTTTTTTGATTGACAACGTTCCTTGTACCCCAAACAAATACAATCTAATTTCTTGAAAGCTGAAGATAAATAGAAATATTGTTTGCCTTGACCAGAGTCATCCTGGTACTTGCACACATTGTCTTTCCTGCACTGTGGTTAGTGCAAATGCAGTTGATGTCAACAGGGCAGCCTGGCTACCAGGGGCAACAGAGAACTGCAACACACTGCTTTTCAGCCATGCAAAGTGTGCCAGGAACTGTGTCACATGGGTCCACTAGAGAGTGCTGGGCCAGAGCTGTTATGTAACTTTTCCTTTCTAGGCATGTGGTGTACCTCATTAGAGAGGATCCAGATACCAGAAGAACCTAAGTTAAAAAGAGAAAGATGCAGAGAACCTAGTAAATGCAACATTTCAGACACTCACGAGCTTTATTAAGTCAAGGTAGAAAACACACCAGCAACAGAATAACATTATGGAATACCTTGTTTTAGCTGTAAGTATAGTTTCTTTAATCACCAATACAGAGCTACTATTATCTTCTTTATCAACAATAATCCTTGCAATGGGACTCTGGAGCAGATCCCAAAAGCATTGAAAAATGCCTTGGATTTCTTTTCTGAAACAAAATTTCATATGACTGCTTCACGTGGAGAATGATGGCTCTTTTAAATATAATGGAATATACCAGGTGCTAAGGTACGTTATTGAAATTTACACTGCCAGAAGTTTCTAGTGCGTTGGTCAGAGTAACATAACAAAAGCTTCTATTTATGCTTTGAAGCCATTCTTTCATCAGTATCTTAATCACCTCCTACTTTTACTCAGGGAATTTATTTTGCAGATGAGGAATACGTAGAAGAACAGGAATCTTATCTGAAGGGAAAATATGACAGAAACCTGCAGGTTTCTGACAACTTGGTAAGAAATAAAAGGGAAGCATGGAAAACAACCCAATGAAGCAAGTCCACTGCTTAAAAAAACTTTTCTATTATGCCATGGGTGAAGGCTTATTTCCTACAGAAATGCGTTGTTTCTTGGCAGTCACTACAGTTTGTAGTTAATGACTGAGATCACAGCAAGCCCTGTCCATTCTTGAATGATACAGGTATAGACAATCTCCCCTCTCAGCACCACACCAACAAAAAAAATCTTACTCTGAACGTTTAGATTGCCTGAATGCATCTTCTTGGTCAGTAACACAGACAAAAATCAAGAAAGGACAGATAGTAAATAGCTCCTGGAATAAAAAACCACATGAAAGCTAGGCTTGCTTGTAAAAATATTGCAAGACACTCATGCAGGACAGCATCAGAAAAAAACCCTTAACAAAACATGATGAGTAATAAATTCATGAGGGTTTCTTTGTTTCTCTAATTCAGAAAAGTTCAAAAAGTCAGTACAATGTCATTGCACATTCCTAAGCAGCTAGATGATTTGCTTGTAAATGTTTCCTCATCATTAGTGGGTGTAGCTTTTCTAGACTATTGTAAAGCCTTAGATTCTGTCTCTCACAGCACCTTTCTGGAAAAGCCGTCCATTTGTGAGATGAACAGGTACACAGTGTGCTGGATGAAGGACTGGTTAAATGTCAGAACTTTAGAGGTTCTAGTGTGTGGTGCTTCATCTGCCTGCTGAGCAATCATCAGTGGGATTCCTCAGGAATTCACTGTAGGACTAGTTCTGTTCAACAATTTTATCAGTGAACTGGATGCAGGACTTGAATGCACCAGTAACAAATGTGCTGATTACACCAAACTGAGAGGTGCTGCTGACTCTCAAGGCACAAGAACCTTGCAGAGGGATCTGGATACATTGGAGAACTGGGTAATAATCAGTGGCATGAAATGTAACAAGAACAATTACAGCTTCTGCCCCTGGGATGCAGTGAAGCTGGGCACAAGTATAAGCTGGGAGTAGCCCTGCAGGAAGGGATCTGGGGGTGCTGGTGGGCAGCAGCTCAGGGTGAGCTGAGTGTGCCCGGGTAGCCAGGAGGGCAAACCCATCCCGGGCTGCATCAGATACAGCATCACCAGCTGGGATTGGGATCATCCTGCTGGGTTCAGGGCCTCACCCTGAGTCCTGTGTGCTGTGCTGGGCCACACAGTTTGAGAAGGACGGGAAGGTCCTTGAATAGTCCAGAGCAGGACAACAGAGCTGGTGGCAGGGCTGGAAGGCACATCCTGTGAGGAGCGGCTGAGGGCTCTGGGTTTGTCTGGTTTGGAGAGAAGGAGGCTGAGGGGTGACCTCATTGCTCTGCAAAGCTTCCTGAGGAGGCGACCTGGAAAGGGAGTGCTGATCTTTTTCTGGCATCCAGCAACCTGGAATGGTTCAAAGCTGCATCAGGGGAGGTTCAGACTGGACATCAGGAAACATTTCTTTACTAAGACAGTGGTCAAACACTGGAACACGCTTTCCTGGGGAGGTGGTGGATATACTACATGTGTCAGTGTTCACGAGGCATTTGCACAAGGCCCTTCATAACTTGCTTAACATTTGTTCAGCCCTCAGCTGGTCTACAGTGGGACTAGATGATTGTATTAGGTCCATTCCAACTGAAATTCTATTCTATTCTATTCTATTCTATTCTATTCTATTCTATTCTATTCTATTCTATTCTATTCTATTCTCAATATTTTGTCCTGCAGATTTAGGAACTATTTCTAAGGATCTGAAAAGGTGAGGGAAATATGTCCATTGTCAGAAGGATGGAATTTAGTAGACAGGACCCCATCTCAAATCTTCATTTCAATCCTCATCTACATTTTCACAAGATTCTGATTTAGTATATCAAAATTGTGCAAGACTGCATTGAATTTTTTAAATAGGAAAGGATATCCACTCTTGCTCTTTAAAGCCAAGTAGCTCCTACCCTGGGGAAATGTTTTGAAAAAGCTCTCGTTGCCATTTTAGTGACATTCAGTCTGACCATAAAGGTTAGAAATTGAAAGATTAGTAGGTGTTGCTTCTTTTTATGCTTAGTCCTTTAGTTTAGTTTAAAAAAAAAGAAGGAAAAAAAAGAAAGAACACTATGTTATACTCTCCATCCTATGCTGCAGCCACTCCATATACTATATCCACATACAGAGTTGGACCTGAATAAAAAAGCTGCCCAAATTTTGTACACAGAACAAGGCTGAGGCAGGTGTGTCTGGGTATTGGCATGAGCTTCCTGCCATCAGCTAGTTCTTTCCAAAGCAATATTTTGGCATGCCTTGGAATAGCCATAGGACATTTGCTTCTACAAAGGGGCTCCATAGATGAAGACAAACTACTCCAGAGCATAAAAGAGCTTAGCTATAAGAATTTAAGGCAAGCCATCCTGTTGTCCTCAGAGAATGGTCCCCGGCCAATTTTATGAACTACTGTAGACGTAAAATAGGCTCAGTTTGACAAAGTAAACACAGCTCTTAAAACAGCTACTTAAAATGGTGGACTGCACTTTTCAAGATTGTCCCTTTTTATCCCGATGCCCAGATCAAAGCGACAACATTTCTCAAGTCCTTCAACAGGATCTCTGCAGTAGACTGTGGCAGCCATGGAGGCCTCCCGAGGGGTGACTGTGGAGATGGAAACTCCCAGGAACCAGCAGGGAGAATTGTGGAACTCCTGAATGTGACATCTCCCCCTGATTCCCTTTATGGTTTACCCCAAACACTCTGCAGTTGTGTTAATTCACTTACATTGACTGGTTACCTGCTATCCCCTCCCCGTTTACATATATATTAAGTTCCAGAAAGTTCCCTCTCCCTCAATGCTCCACTGGCCTGTTCCTCTTTCTCCTCCCCTAGTCTTCCCTGGTTGGACCCTATTGTATTACTCCTCCCCGGTTCCTCCCTTGTTCTGCCCCTGAACCCTGCGCCCATTTGTTGCCCTGTTCAGTTAAAAGTCTGTGTTCTTGTGCTATCCGGTGTTCCCTGTCCCTGGACCTTGGACAATAAGCCCAAACCCCATACAGAGAACCCCTCCTGGCTCTTTGCTTTGCCTTGCTTTCCTCGGGCGCTTGGAGACCTCAGCAAGATCTGGTTGGCAGCTCCTGTGCCTGCAGCAGGAGTTGGCCAGGAATCCCACCAGAGCCCCTGCAGGATCACCTACTTTCCACCTCTTGACTTAGGAATCCTCCGGAAAATGTGGGGCACTGTGGCTGTGGGTCACTGGGGAAACAACACCCAGCCCAGAGCTATTTTTATATTTTTACAGTAGACTTTAGTTGCAGACTTTTAGCTGACAAAAGCTATTGAATCTGTCCTCTGTGACATGCAGCAGTTTGTTTTTAATATTCCAGATAGGCTAGCCAATAGCCTTGGGGAAACCTACTGCAAGTTTCCTGAAACATAATATAAAGGCAGTTCTGTTTATCCTCTGCATTTCACATGACAGAGTACAGGAAAGGTTAAATGAAGAGCTGCTGATGTGCTGATTATTAAGGGTTACAATTGAAGGTGAAAAGCATTTTAGACATTTTATAGCTGCTATTGTTCCACTTTTGGAAATAGACCTCTACTTTTCAATTTGCAAAATACAGGTTAAAATGCCTGCCAGCTCAGAAAGATGACAAAATACACACAAGAATGCTACAGGAATTATGGGGGGGCCTATCTTGGCTTTCATAACCTAGAGTTAAAGCAAATCATAGGCAGCCTTCCACAGCCATTTGGTGCATTAAATACAAAACTTTTTAAGATTTCTATATGTAATGTATAGAATTTCATTATGAGCACCTCCAGGCTTGATAAACCGGATATATTAACAACTGGACATACTGGAAACTGCAGACCAAAGGCCTCAGCTTGTAGTTAAAATGTTCTGATCAGATTCTACACATTCTGGAATAACAAATGATACAGAAATTGTCTTTGAAACTTGCAACATTTATGAATTGTAGTGTGCTATTATGGTCCAAGCTTGTTGTTGTGTTTTTTTTTTTTAATTGAAGGTTCTTTAAATGGCCAAAAGGCAATAAGATAATGAAAAAGGATAACTGAAACATCATGACAATATATCTTTGCCACTGGCAATAAATTAATATACAAATAATTTTAGAGTGACAGAATACTAGATGGGCACATTTCTAATACATCAGTTTTTCAAGGTGATTGCACTCCTAAATAAATATGTATTTTGAGATAATACTGCTATTTTCTGGCTTCAGGTTGCACTTAATTTCTTTATGTGCTTCATTGTAGAGTATACTAATTATGTTAAGCATAATTATGTTAAGCAGGTGGCGTAAAATTCTTTTGCTGAACTGTAGATCAGACGTTGTAGGTTTTTAAACAGTAAACTGTGCCTCCCTTCTCATAGGACTTTGCGGAACCTTAAATGAAGTAAAACATCTAAGGTAAAAACCTTGCTTCATTAATTGTTTTTTTTTCAAAGTGAAAAGCATGGGAATTCTGGTTAAGTAGGATCCAGGTAACTGGATTGGTTAGCTGCCTTCAGCTGTAGCTGCACAAATTGGGAGAATTCTTTGTTTTGAAATACAAGCTTGGCTGCTTTTTCTTAAACTGCACCCTTCCCCTGGATATAAATCAGCCATGCCTTAGCGCACTTGATTTGCCAGTCAGAGTGACAATGAGACTTCTGCCCAGGCAACAATTATCAATATATGTTTTTTAAACTGCGCCTTTTTTCAATATGCATTGTTCTGTTCAGGATCTTCCATGGCAGTTCTGATCTCAAAGCTGTGATTGCATCTCTAACTGTGGGCAACTGGCAAGGTCATATAATCCAGTCTTTCTTCAGAAAATAAATATAATAAATACTATATGGCACTGTTATATGGTGTTCTACCTATAGATATTTTCTTATTATCCTTAGGTTTTAATAATATTTTTTATTATTTTACTAACTGATAGGTAATTCTTGTTTATCTCAAACCAGAAAAATCTCTTTCTGTATTTCATGATTCCTTAGAAAAACTTTGGAGAAATTAGAAATTTCTATTACAGTTTGACCTAAATATATATAGCACAGACACTTGCTGCACAGACATGGCTGCTTTCCCAGAACACTTTTATGTTTTACTCACAATGATCTCTGTAAGTGGATTTCTCAATGCTTACTGGATTTCTAAATGATTACTGGAAATGGACAAATTCTGACACTGGAAATTAAAAAAGCACAGTATCCTCCTTGTTCTGAAACAACCTTGATAAACACATCTTGGGTAAGAATCATTCAGCACTACTGAAATTGTTTTACTAAGACATGTTTTTGCGGATGATCTGTATTGACAAATGGAATTTTTGTAACACTTTCCACTTGCACCTGGACAGTCTTTGCTGTGAGCACTGCACCTGTCTAGAGGTATAGAGTAAGGTAATGTTCTTCACTTTTTGCACAGAAGAGTGCAGAGCAATATCAGTGCTCCACCATGAAGAAAGGTAGCTCTGTTACTTCCTTAAGTACTGATTTTCCTCCAAAGCAGAGTAGATATCTCTTTTAAATTATTTTAATTGAGGAAGTAAAGGCACTTTTTCTCACTCCCTTAAAAAGCATTTCAGACTGCTACATACATCCAGTTTAGTCTTTCTACGGAACTTCTTCATTTCTGCTACTAAACACACTGCCAGGTGTTTCAGGCAGAGAACAGCAGGAAGAACAACTACAAGTCTTTAAGTGTGAGAAAGAAAGAGAGCAAAAGAGAGAGAAAGGAGAAAGAAAGAGAGAAAAAGAAAGAAAGAAAGAAAGAAAGAAAGAAAGAAAGAAAGAAAGAAA
>JAHLSL010013749.1:1384887-1432037 GCA_025920805.1 Petroica traversi
AAAGAAAGAAAGAAAGAAAGAAAGAAAGAAAAAGAAAAAGAAAGAAAGAAAGAAAAAAAAGGACAAACTATGAATCAACGTAGTATCTTCCATGGAACTTAGGAGATGAAGCAAGTCTATTGTCTGTGGTAAAGATATGAAAGAAATGCTTATATTTTAATGTTTGAAGCTAGAGCAGGGTTTATTTTTTTTTTTTACCGGTGAAAAGCATGCACTTACACTAAAAATATCCCTTCTGCAGATACACAGATGAGAGTGTCTAAAAACTATTTTCACAGTTAAAAGTTAAAATACTAAAAAGTATTTTCAGGATTAAACACAAAAATTGATTTTATTTCATAGAAACCAGGACTTAATGTAACACCTAACACTCCAGTGACTATTTTTTAAAACCTTTAATCCACTCTGCTCTGCACAAAAAACCCAAGCAGCCTGCACAGCCTCATGGAGAGAGGTCTTCATGCCAGGCTGAATACAACAACTTGTCAAAAGCCCAAACAGCATCTCACAATATTTTTCTGCCTTAGATTGTCAGGAAAACTACTATTAAGCCTGTTTCTTTGCCAGAATAAGCAGGTAAATTGTGGAAAGAAGAAAATTATCTTAAAATCATGAGTTATATTATAAAAGTTCTAATTTATGTAAACATTAGGCAGTCATCTTAGAGCAATGAAGTAACAACCTGGATGCTCAATGCAAAGTACCATTTTCTCTGAATCCCAGACACAAAGATGCATTTAAGCATCATGTTTCATGTGAGACTTTCTGCCTCAGCCTTCACCAGTGCCTCTTGATTTCTGCCCTTTGATGTGCTGCTCTGCCTCCCACTGGCCTCTCTATTCCTGACAGTGTAGTGCAAGAAAGAAAATGGTTTTCCTACATACCTCAAATTGATTATTTGAAGCAGACCCAGTTGAAGCATCTTTACAGCAAATGAAGCATTATTTCAATGCGGTACCTGTACTTTTCCAGAATGATGTAGTCCATCTAAATGAGGTGTTGTTAAGGTGTGGGACATAGGCCATCTAGCACTCCAGCCTACCTGGGTCACACCAATCCTGGGTACCACTGGGCTGCTGAAATTCTCATGCACTTTGAGTCTTACATAACAGTGAGGAGTAACTTCCACTGGCATTAAAATGGATCCATGTCTCATAAGGCTAGGACCAGTAAGTATTTAATTGTGGACTGAACACATAGCTGTCTAAAGTGAGGCTACATAATCTAAAATAAAAACTTAAGAATTGGGAGGCCTTGGGTTCTACTTACCTGCACGTATGAGTTAATACCAAATGTGGGAAGAGGAATTCCCACAGACTAGAAAGGTCTCTCTTGCCTTTCTAATTTCTCTGTTAATGTCTTATGGCTGTCCTTTGCATGTTAAAGACCATGTTGTCTTGTCCATGGGAGCACTAACATTAAATAATAAACCCTATTGTTGGACTTCCAACTCCTCAGAAGTTATTTTTATGATTTGAAAATTAAAATTAAACTATGAAACAGAACTATTATGCACTTAAAATGTTTCAGAAAGCTTTTACAGTTTTACAGAAAAATGTAAAACCTTCCCCCAGTATTAAAAACAATTAAGAGATTGTTTACAGTTTCTATTTTGACCTGTGGAAGAACATGATACTCACTAATTTTTTATTTAATATAAGGCATAAATATGCTACCTCATATCACCAAGTTCACATGAAAGCAAGGTTTTTGTAAATGACATCCCGTATTTTGCTATGATTAATGAAATCCCTTTCTGTAGCACACATCCAGATAACTCACAGATATCAGAAGCTCACACTGCCCTACCACTTAAGCAAGAGTGCTCATTCCTGAATTCATGTCCTGGTCATTATAAGAACAGTACTCTTAAATAGCACTGAAAGTGTTGCTGATCTTGTCTTGTTAGATAATATCCTTTGAAGAGACTCCGCCAAAGTACATGCACCTACATCTGGCTTGCACTTCTCTTCTGCTTTCATTAATGAAGCATGGTAAGCATTAGGATGCAGTTACCCAGCCAACTTGACAGCCTGGTACACCCCTTTCATTAGAGGATAGAACAGTTACAGTTTCCATAGCCACCAAATTGACCCTTATTTTAAGTGGTTTAAATTCTCCAAGGCTAAAAGATAGGTGTGAGTTTACTTCTTGTAATAATGAGGAATATGTTCCTTTTAATGATGGTCATATTTGACATTCTCTCAATCACTCTTACTTGGAAGCAATTCCTTTAAATCAGTTTCCATGAAACAGAGGGAAAGAAAAGCAAAAGATCAAGACATAACACCTGATACTATGAATAAACCACTGATGAACACAGAACAAAGGAGATGGAAAAAAACAACCCTCTGAATTAAAATGTATTAATAGTGATGGGACCCCAGGAGCAACTGAGAGACCTGGGTAAACAGAGAACCCTTGCACATTAGAAGCAGAGGCCCATCCGAGTGTCTGGACCTGCAGCTGTGAATTGCTGCATCAGGAGAGGGAAGAGGAGACCTGTACACCATCCAGTGTCATTGATCAGAGCACACAGCTATTCAGAAACAAGATCACCTCAGTTTCTGACGTATTATTCAGCATGTAGGCCCTGTAGCTAATGTCTACCAAAATATGACACATATAATAGGGCACAACTGCCTTTCAACAGGCCAAAAGGAGACTTCTGCTAACACATCTGAGGCAAAGGTAATACAGTGAACTACTGAAAAGTCCAGGGATTTTACTACAACAAACCAAAACTAGGGAGAAAATATATCAGACCTTGAGAGAAACAGATTAGCAAAATTTGTGGAGTTTATCTTCACTGACTCCTGATCCCGTTGCACCCTTATTAGCTCATTTGCATTCAGTGTTCTTTTTCCTGTTTCCTAGCTAGACTTAAAAGTTATGTATATCAGCAGAGATAAGCAAAATTTCATTGGATGCTAATTAAGTTTACTTTTTGGGAATTTTGCCTTCAGTACAGAAGGAAGAGAATCAGACTCACTGTTTTTGGTGATGATCACCTGTGCTGAACTGCTTGCTCCACAGACCCACACTAAGGTACCACACATAGTGTTCTACAGACCTTTTTGAATCAAATATTCAGCAGAATAAAATATTGTATTGTTTCATCATTCCGTTTTTAATATAGTATACTCTAATAGCAAATGTTTTCATATGAAACAATGCTCTATCTGTCACAAAACGGGGAGAAGTTTAGCCTGGACTGGGGATCCTGACCCCCATTTTGCCCTGCCTGGCTCCTCGGACAGGTCAAGAAGTGGTGACTGGGCTTGCTATCAGTTACCCACAAACAACTGCTCTGCGGATTTCAATCGTGGGTGTAGTGAACCACCACTGATGTTTGTTCTTCTGTGTAGGAAGGAAGCAGGACTTTTGTTTGATCTTGACAATGGACTAACAGTTGGTCTCCTATCTCTACCTATGACTTATCAAATTTGTGCAGACATTATAAAAGAGAAAAACTAAACTTCGGTGTTTCTATTCTTTCCAGACATGCATTTTCTTAGCTATCTTCAGGTCCACAATAAATTTGTCTTTATAGCTCAGATTATTCTCAACTTGTAGAAGAAGCTATCAGAGGTATTTTTTTAACAAGCACCATGCTCGCCCATATTACCCTGTCAATAATTGTAGATCTGGATTGCATTCTGTGGATTGTGTGTGTCAGGCAAAAGTGAAAAGAAATAAATTAGAGGTATTACAGTAGCCGAGACCATAGATTTTGAATGAAGCTGTTTGGCACAGTATTTTAGATTCACATTTGTTAAAAATAGCTGTCAAAGTTTTATGTCAATCTGTTAGCAAAATGTTCAATTTTTCTTTCTCCTCAGTAAGGTTGCCTGGAAACAGGGAAATAGTCTGAGAAATCCCTTTCTGAAAGTGTGGTAACACTTGAGATATCAATATGGCCACTTTGGTTTTATTCAGAGATTTAGAACCTCAGAGATTAAAAATGAAACCCAAAACCTAACAAACCAACTTGCAGTAATCTTAAATACACCTGGTGCAACTAGCAATTTGGAGGTAAGTCTTCATTCAGCACACAGCAATCTGTCACTTTCCCAATTGTAGCGTACAGTGGTATCTCTTCTGGGCCAAGTAACAATCACATTCAAGGCAGAGTTTATCTTGTAACATGCAAACTTGGGGCTGATTGGCTTCATAGGGAGAAATAAAAGCAAATTATTTGTAGCCACAAACCATGAAATTGCAGCACGAGCAGAAGCGAGACCACAGAAGTATCTGTACCAGGAGGACAAACAGAAGTCCTGTGGCCAGAGCAGCTCATTCAAGAGATGCCACTGAAGAGAAACACGCCCAGGTTTGCTGTCAGCTTATACTATTTCATGCCATGCATGGCTGATGAGGGCATGTGAGCAAGGACAGGCAGCAATAGAGCAATGACTGGGGTCAGTTATATTAACTGGTCAAGGGCAGAGATGATCATGCAAGGTTTTTTAGAAACAGTTCCAAACTGTGAGTCTCCGATTTGACTGTGCTGAGCTCTGTGCTGATGAATAATGGCCTTTAGGGAATACTTACAAAACATAAGCATCAGTCACTGCAAAAAGCTTTTTGAGACAAAGAGCAAGGTTGCAGGATTTTTTCTAATGCAAAGATTTACCAAAGCTTTTAATTTTTTTCTTTATTGGATTCTAAAGAGGTTAAAGAACCCCAAACACCCTTAATTATATGAAAAAACACAGTAACACAGGTTATCCCCCTGAAGTTCTTGGGACACATGTATGAGTTTAAATGTACTGCTTGATCAGGCTCCCTGAGATTTTGACAGCTGCCTCTTGACACAGGTGACCCTGCTCCACACCACTCCCCACTCTCTGCAGTTGCGCTCTTCTATTTTCCACATTTCTCAGCATTTGCCTTTGTAGACACCAGACAAGCACAAATAAAGCAGAACTATGAATACGCTGACTATTAAACCATTAATGCAACAAGTACAGGTGCATGGAAAATGTTTCAGTGGGGTCAGTTGCACCATTGTCCAGTCAGAACTTCAGGCAGATGCAGGCAGAGCAAAAAAGAGGAGTAAGAGAAGAGAGTGCCGGCTGGAAGAGCAGGGTGAAAAGTTTATATTGAATAATTAATATGCTGTGCTTCACTTTCTCATTCGTCACAGGTTGTCTGCCAGCAAGCTCATTATTTTCATTTTAATTTTCTGAGGTGAAAAGAGATCCAGCCTGATTTCTGTCAGTGATGTTGTCTGCCATCAGTGGGGACAGAGGAGCACCCAGTATGCAACCTCATCAGGTGAACTGGTTGCTTTTGACCATACAAACATGCCTGTTTTCTATCTCCTTGCATGGAGAGTGACATTCTTCAAAACCTGGTCTTGCTACAACTAAATTTTCTCCAGGATTACCATTGACTTGACAGGAAACATCCTGCAGTCATATGCTCAAATGAGATCAGTGCAGCACAGGCATTCACACTGAAAATAAAAACAGCCTCAGAAAGGAGTTTATACATCACATACATGAATTTTCCTGTCCAAATGGTTACTTACACATGGAAAACATGACCATAAAATGCAAAGGTCAATTCCTGTTCTTATTTCTATCTGAGAAGGAGAAGTGTAATTAATTTGTAGCCAAAAGTTGTTGCACATTTATGTATTTAACAGCAAAATTTGACACAAGGCAGGAGGGCCAAGAGCCAACATCAAGCAACCTTTTGAGTTTTGTAGCCTTCAGCTAGAGCTATGATGACTCAAATAATATAACATGCAATTTCAATAGCCCTACAGGGATGCCGTTCATGAGTAAATGCAAATTATGGTGAACTTATGCATCCCTGGAGATTTACTCAAAGAGAATACAGAGATGATTGCCTTTGGGATGAATGAAAGCTGCAGTACTCACTGTGCTATACCCACATTAGCTTCTGTGAGCAAGACATGAAGAATGATGGCAACAGAAAGAAGAGAATTGTTCTCAGGAGGGTTCCAAAAGAGCTGCTCCACGGGTGAACGCTCGTCAGAGAAGCTGGGGTATCTCCAGGGCAACTTGTTTCTATGACGCTCATGCCACAAGCATAAGGTATTGACCCGTACAACCCTATAGATGTAGGCCTTGGATTCCAGCAGTCTTTCAGCATAGTCCCTTTCTGCACTTTGCTGTAGCAGAGTTTTCAAGAGCAGTAAATTCATGGAGAAAACTCAGCAGCTCTAACACAAACACCAGCATATGCACTCAGGTAGATGTAGCCTCTTCTCCACTGATGCAGATGTTCGTATGCTAAGGTGCTCAGGGATACAGGGGAAATTTTAAGCATAGGCAGAACAAGAAACAGCCACTAGGCTGTAAAAAACAACATGGATTAGAATGTGGGGGTTTTTCAGGCAAAATAACCGTAAATGGTATTTAATTTACAATTTACCAATGCGAGGATCGCTTGCATAAGAACCTTCTTCTTAATAATGTATAATATAAATGCTAGTACTTCATGAGGCTGGGGATTGTGTCTGTGAATTACAGCCCCATTCACCTGAGTTCCACCTCACCCCTCATCACCCACCACCTCTAAAGACCACTCTCTGTAGTCTGCTGTATTGCTCAAGGCTGGTGGGAGGGTATGCAGCAGTTTTACTCCCTGAAAGCTCCATTTACCTCACCAAAGTGTTATTACACTTGAAAACAGAGCAGGGCTAATTAATTTGAGACAGCGACAAGTGAAGTGGCTACAAAGCAAAACAGTGTCTTTTCTGCAGCGCCTTGTCTTTGTTGTGATCCACAAGATGGTCACCCACAAAAGAGGCCTTTCAGAGAGGCACTCTTAACTGTTCAAGCAGAAGGCTTTATTCAGAGGGATCTTTAATTAGAGGCTGTAAGAAATGGTGGTGTGGAAAGTAGCATAGAATACACTTGGGGTTATAGTACTGAAAGCAAAGCAGGAACTTGAACAGTGCAGCAAGATAACAGAAGAGGGATATGGGTCAGAAATTACAGATGAGTTTTCAAGATGACTTGGTGGAGCCATTCACTGAAACTGATCTTTACACAGCCTGCTTGGGATTTCTAGCCCAGCTATTGCAAGTTGTATGCTAACAGGAAATTGTTTTCTGGTCTGCCTTGCCACTTGCAGGTATTTTTTATGCACAACAGGTGCTTTGTGAATGGCAAAGAGCGGCTGAACTTTAATAGCAATGTTAAATTCAGTAAGTCTGTAACTCAGAAGATGTCTAAGACCTTACCATAGATTTTCACATTTGGTCAGTCACATGGTTTCTGCATACACATGTTGTACAGACTAAACAGTCTGAAACTCTCTGGGAAAAAAAAAAATTATACAGAGACAAGGTGGGTTTCACTAACTTATTAGCCCTCCTTCCTTAGATATCTAAGAACAACTAGACATTGCAGTTAGAGTAATTACACTTGGCCTTAATGAAAAATTGCTTGTCCTCATGAGGAAGCCCAATTTGAAACTCCATTTATTTCAGGAGTGTAGAGGAGGCCTTCTCCCTCAGTGTGTTTCACATTCCTGTACAAATCTCAGCTGAAGATACTGTTGTATTACAACAAATCTGCAGAAACAAAAATGGTTCAGTTTTGAGTTGTCCATTCATGGAATGAGGAGGAAGGAATAGCTTCTTACTACATTTGCAGAATTTCCTTGTGCCTTCATCCAGAACAGCATTAATCTTGCTCTGATACTGAACAAGAAAACGTGCAGAGGATATCTAGGAAAGAACCTGAAGGCTGATTAACACGGAAAAATTCAGAAAGCTGCTACGTCCCCTGCTCTCCTCCTGCTTAATGTTTTATTAAGAAACTGAGAAAAGTGGAGGGAAGGCCAAAGATGACATCAGCACATGGAGAGCGTGCTGCCCTCCTCAGGCAACCTGCCGTGAGGAGCTCGCCGCTGCCTGCAGGCCAGACACTAACGCAGGACAGGCGCCACCACAAGAAATAACACTGTTTAACTTTAACCACCAAGCCAGAACTCGGGGACAAAGAGCCGGACACCGCAGCCTCCCAGCCCGCTCCCCGTGTGAGGGCAGGGCCAGGGCCGCTGCGGCTCCCTCACGCAGTTAAAATGGCGGCAGGCTGGCTGCGAGGAGCGGGAGGCTCGGACGGCCCTGACAGCGGCTTAGGCTGCCCGGAGGCGGGAGCGGAGGGAATGCTGTGCAGCTGCCAAGCACCTGCCGCGGGACACGGGCGCTCCGGGGAGCGAGGGGGAAGAGGGGAAAAGCAGCACTGGCAGCCCTCCCTCTTCGGCCCGCTCCGCGCCGCCCGGAGCAGCGAATGCCAGAGCCAGCTGGGGAGAGTCGTTTGTGTCGGGAAAGGCTCAGCCGAGAGAATGAATAGCAATTATCAGTTTAAACAAAGTACCGGTAGTGGGGTTTTCTGGTGGTGTTTGTTTTTGTTTGTTTCAGTTTTGTGGGGTTTTTTGTCTGGTTTTGAGGGGTTTTGCCTGTTTCCTTCAGATTTACAGACAGAAACCGATAGGCCATGTGTGATCTAATGCTACAATGGCTTTTCCTTCCTGTCATTTTTGTGTACCTTGGGAGCCAGGAGATAATCACCCCTTAAATGATACATGAATATACCTTGCACTCGGTAGGCAACAAGAATTTAGACATGCTCAAGAATAATTATTTTTGCACTGGTTTCTCAAGGTGCTCCAGCCTGACTGATGACCTGAGGGACAGGACCTGAGTGAATGGCCTGAAGCTGTGCCAGGCAGGTTTATGTTGGACATTAGGAAAGGATTTTTCATCCAGAGGGTGTTTGGGCACTGGGACAAGCTTCCTAGGGAAGCCGGCACAGCACCAGTCAGGCAGAGTTCAAGATGCATTTGGACAATGCTCTCATGCACATGGTGTGACTCTAGAGGATGGTGCTGTGCAGGGCCAGGGGTTAAATTCACTGCTTCTTATGGATCTTTTCCAACTCAGCATATTCTGTCATTCTGCAAAGTCGGGTTGGGCATGGCACAGGTGTTAAGATTTGTTTGCAAAAGCACAGTCTTGTACAACTGTAGCCCTTCTTTTTTTTTGTGTATGTGAAGTACACCATGAGATGCACAGAGTCTGCATCAAGACAGCACACGGCCCTGCACTCATTTCTGATGGACTCACTACTTAAAACTCACTACTTAAAGCTAGAGATGGGAAAGTAGGAAATATTTCCTATATCCCACTGAGCTCCGTCAGGTGGGATTACTGGCTGACATCTGTTCAACTCAATCTTGAGTCCAGACGGCTGGCTGTCAGGCTGAGGTGTCCAATGTGGGAGACAGTCTCAAGAGAAAATTTTGTAGTTGCTCATCTTCACAGAACTACAGAATAAACTGGAAGGATCATTGAATCCAACTGGCCCTGCACAGGACCAGCCCCAGGAGTCACACCATTTGCCTGAGAACACTGAGTGCTGTGACCACTTCCCTGGGGATCCTCTTCCAGTGCTTGACCACCCTCTGGGTAAGAACTCTCTCTAATATCCAGCCTTACCTCACAACCTCACAACTTCAGGCCTTTCCCTCAGGTCCTGTCACTGGTCACCACAGAGAAGAGATCAGTGTCTGCCCCTGCTCTTCTCCTCATGAGGAACTGTAACTGCAATGAGATCTGTCTTCAGTCTCCTCCAGACTGAGCAGATCAAGTGACCTCAGCGGCTCCTTCTACAGCTTTGCCTCAAGGCCCTTTACCATCTTTGTTGCTCTCCTTTGGACACTCTCTAATAGTTTAATATCTTTGTTATCTTGGGACACCCAAAACTGCCCCAACACTTGAGGTGAGGCCACCCTAGCTCAGAGCAGAGCAGGACAATCCCCTCCCTTGCCTGGCTGGCAACGCTGTGCCTGTTCCCCCCCAGGACAGGGTTGGCCCTCATGGCTGCCAGGACACTGCTGACTCAACTTGAGATTGTCCTGGACCTCCAGGTTCCTTTCCCCAGCATTGCTTTCCAGCATCTCATTACCCAGTCTGTCCATTTATCCAGGGTTGCCCTATCCCAGATTCTGAATCTAGCACTTTTCCCTGTTGAACTTCATGGCTGGTAATTTCCCAGGTCCTCTGATTTGCAGAGGTCTCTCTGCAGGGCCTCCCTGCCCTCAAGGGAGTCAAAAGCTACTCCCAGTTTTATATGGTCTGTGAACTTAGTATCCCTTCCAGTCCGGTGTCCAAGATATTGAAGAGCACAGGGCCTAAGATGGAGATTTATGGGTCCCCCACGGTTTCATCCTCCAGTCTCAGCCCTGATTTCTTTCCAGACCTGGAAGCAGAGCTCCTTTTAGCCCTTTTTTTTTTTTTTTTCAGACTCAGGGAATTCAGTTGAAGATTGGTTTAAGTATTTAAATTTACTGATTTCCTACTATGCTTTGATCTGCTTTTCATGGATTCTGCTGCAGCTACCACTAATGAGAAGCTTTAGGTGTAAATCTAGGATGGGATTCAGAGTCAGGTTCTCATTTTGGTACAGTGTAAAGCATCTGTTACGAATTCAACACATGCAGCCTCTCTCACTGATACTCAGAGTAATTACAGGAAATGAGTACAAGGCATGCCACATACATTACCTGGGCAAGCCAGGTTTTTCCTACGCTGCTGTAAAAATAAAGTATTTCATTAAATTGTAGTGGTGCCACTGCAGCAGCCTTATATATATATATACATATAGAAAGGTATTTGCGTTTTTCTTTAGAGCCATTCATCTAAAGCTTGGGAAGGCAACTGGAGAGTTTACAGAACATTCACTGTTAATCCACAGAGTGGTGCTGTTGTTGTATTCTGAATGTACTGCAGCGGAATAAAGACGTTTCTTTAGACTGTTTAATTTAGCTAAACTTTTGTCCAGGTGGCATTGTAACCAAGGACAGAATTTGAACAAAATACATTTATTTGCCATTCAGCCTTTCTGAACAATAAGGGTTCTGTTCTAATTGCAATTCCATGTGTCCAGATTAATTTTTCTGTTTTCAGCCAAGTTCATGTCATGTTATTGTTGCTTATAAGTGTAAGATAGTGTTCTTTGGCCCAGTGCAGGACCACTGAAAGAACTGTTAGTCCTTGTCACATCTTTTGTCTTCAGTGTATGGGGTAGTGTGACCTGAGGGTTTTAGCTGTGGACTCTGCTGTCTGGAAAGGCTTCTGTCAATGTGAAGTTCTGCATATGGGGGGCCAAGTGCAGGAGCCAGGGTAGCCCCTCTTGCTCACCAACTGATGTGTGTGATAATTACTGGTGTTCTCTACTTCATGACTGTGCAGAAACACAGTACTGGGTCAAATTTCTCTATGTTATGCCACCACATGCTCTTCTCTAAATTCTGCCATGACAGCTTAACTCTCTGAGAAGAAAAGAATATTTCAGTTTTGATGCTCATAAACTCTTGGCCTTTCTGTGGCAATTAGGAGTTAATCTTGTTCATACCATTCTGTATCACACTAATAATTTACTCTTGCTCCTTTAAAATGTTCTGCTGTATTGATTATTTTGGAGAATAAGGCTATGTTTACCTGCATGACTTACCAGCTGCAAATTCACAAGAATCAAGTTTTTTTTATCTTGTCAGATAAATCAGCCCTCACAGGCCTTTCTGCCTTTTCCCGCATTCTCTTTTCTGTCTGCTTTGACTCCTTGACTTTTAATTTCAGAAGGAGGAAAGTAACTGCTGCTTCACAAAACAGTAAGTTTTTTTCTTAGGTGTCGCTGCTTAGTCTGACATGAATCTCTCCTAACTATACAACAACAGTATAAGTCCAGACTTTTTTGTTGCATTATAAAATACGATTTCAGGACAGTTTGGGTTGGAGATCTCCATTTTTGTGGACAGTTCTATGAGAATCACTCTGATCTAGTTTTAATTCATGGTCTCCCTGTTGGCTTCAGATATTTACAAGATATTTGTGTGGATGTATTTGGAGGAACACTTGATATATTTTATCAAAAAATTAATTGCTATTCTAGAGTGGATAAAAGATTTCTAGTGGCTTAAAAATTTATGCAAGTTGAAACAAGAAGACTACATCTCCTGGGGATGGTTAATCCTAGTTTGAGAAATTTGGAGCAAATTATGTGCAGAGTCTATATTTCTTTGCAAAAAAAATGCTTATTTTATGTCTGTGTGAAAGACTATTATGTATTAAGGCTACACAGAGAAAATTGCAAAACATTGATGAAAAATAGAACACATTGTCAAAGGAGCACTTGATTAATGTGGACCATGAACCTGGTGTTTTCTTATCTCTGTGTCAGCATATACAAGGTCTAATTTCATAAAAGCTGACTGTCACTTTTTCTTTGCTTAAACTTATTTTGAGGTATACTTCAGTATCTAACTCTTCACTATTTTACTCATATATTTTAAATTGTGTATCACAAGTTCCATTAAAATACACAAACTTTGCCAGTGGCAAGTCATGAAAAACCTTTATTTGAAAGACTAGTTTCTTCAGCTATGTCGTATTTCCAATCTGACTGCCATTGTTCTCTGAGATGCTGTTTTCAGTTGCCAGAAAGTTCACATCTTGAGGAGGAGAAATATTCTGTGTTGTGTATCTGTTTGGGGCTGATACATATCTAAAGTTTAAGCTCTAGTAATTCTGCCTTTTCTGGGTTTATGTATGGGAGAATAAACATTCTTTCTTGTTATTCAGAAGACCTGCACGCTTTGTAGAAAAGTTCTTGATGTGGCAGGCAGATTGCTCTTCTACCAGATGGTGCTTTCTCTTGCCTTGATCTGGATCTTTGAAAAAACTTGATTTGAACAAGCGCTCCATAAAACCTTTTTTGGAGCCCTGAGATAAATTTTGCCTAGAGGTCTCAGCTTGCACTGAGGGTTCTGTATCCTCTGTCACACCTTTCCAGCTGCCCATGCTGTATACCAGTATGAGGCCCACAGAACAGAAAGAGCATACTTACTTCCAAGATGAGCATTTTTCAATACTTGCCCTCACTGGGTATGTAGATGCTCTCTAGATGCTAGAACAGATAGTCAGGATAGCTCTCACCACTATCAAGGCAAAGCTGCATAAGGACTTTGTTGAAGAGCTGTTCCCTCAGGTAGAAAATGCTTTCTGTCAGAATTTGGGAGTTGAATGTGGAATTTCCAGTCTATACTTTCCTCCATGACCAGAAAATGACTTTGAAGTACACTGGCAAAATATGTTTCATATTTTCCTTCATTGGCTTGTGTAGTTAAATGTCAACAATTCACATGCATAAGCAAGGCTTCTTTTAGCCCCAAAAGAGAATCCATGTGGTCTGGAATTTCTATTTTTGCAGCAAAAGTAATAGCGTTACAAGAAATTTAACACTCCAAAGTTAAGCACTCCACTCTCCCAAATTTGTGATGTGCAGTCATTCCTCCTCTTGCCTTATTTTCTATGACTCTTCCAAATCCTACAACAAATAGTTCAGGGATTCTGAAGACAGCAGCTTTATTTTCTGGATAGCTTTCCTACATTCCCATACTCTGTTCTTTACCCAGAATTTTGCAGAGGCTGTTTGGGAAAGCCGACTATACTCACATGCTTAAAAACGGCAGAGTACTGTATGCACAAAGGGGCCAAGTTTCAACAATCTTAATATTCTTAGTGTCTCTCTGAAGATTTTGCACTGCAGGGTATTTTATTTTCTTTAGTTTAATATAACTTCATAAATGGAGAAGAGGTTTTAAGATTAACTGAAGAAAACCAAAATATTGATGCAGGAATAATCTTATATTGTTTGAAGTGGAAATAAACCAGATATCAGAACTGGGGGAATGATGTGACGTAAAGAGATTTCTCCCTTTAAATGTTTATTCAATTTCCTTTAAGTTACATTTTTTTTTCCTTTCCCCACTGGTTATAATTAATGAAGAACTGGTGAGCTGCAATTTTATAGAAAGGCATGGGCTAAATTTTTTCAAGTACTTAGTTTAGAAAATGACCGGTGTAAAAAAGTGTGCATCTGTTTATTTCAAGTGACAAAAAGGCATTTAGCACTGGCCAGTTCCTGGATGTTTGGGGCTATGGTCTTTGCAGGCACAGTTCCATTGGCTCCCCTGAATAAGCCCAAACACTCTCCAAATGTTTGACTTACTTTTGTATCAAAACGGAATTTGGCATGGCTGTGTCTCTGATCCTGTGGTGCTCTGACACATACTGGTGCAAAGCCCGAGGACTGCAGGTGGGGGGTGTTGTACATAACCATACAGAGTTAAACAGTGCCAGCAATTCTCTGCTAGCAGTTGTTACACGTCTAATTTTGTGGTCAACTCTTGAATTGGGTAAGTGTATCTATGACTGTTTCATGTATGCTTTTAACACAGAAGTACAGAGAAAGAACTGTTTTCTAGCTTTTAAAATATTCTCCTTCCCCACTCTTAAACACTAGCCAGAATCAATGAGAGTATCTTTGGAAACATTTAATCTATTCAGGAGTTAGGCTTTGTTACTAGTGAATGGCTAAATTCACATGCCCACCAGTATTCTTTGTAAACTAATACCCTGAATTAGAGAGAGTCTGAAGTTTTGCAATGTGAAACTCATGGTTTAGGGTCTGCCTCATAAGGAAAAAGGCTCCATTGCCTCTTCTTCCTTGAGTGTGTTTTCTATCTCTCAAGTTATTCTGAAGCATCATTAACACCACGTATTAGCCAGGTGACATTTGTCTGAGGATAGTCTATTTGGGAAAATTTGTGGTTTTGCATAAGATGAGACAGAGGGTAGGGAAGTAGCTGGAGATTAGTCTGTTTTTCTTTATACTTTGTGCCAAAATGTTATTTTTTTAAATGACTGTGTGTAAGTATAAACATTTGAAATCTAGTAACCTTCTGTGAGGATAAAGGGCAGTACTCCGTATGTTCTGCTTTGATATTTTTTAAAAGGATGTGACTAGTTATGTATCAGGATAGATTCGCCCATGAGACTGTACCCATTGCATCACTGCGTGGTAATCTGGACCTCTACTATTCTGGATTTCTGTGACACTATTGCAAAAGCAGGCAGTATCACTGACACACACCCTTTCTCAGGTCTCTTTTGGGTTAGGGGTAGCAGCCTTGGAGATGCACTGGGGAAACTGTGATGTAGTGTGATATGGATAAAGTTTTGTAGAAGCTATAGGCCTTTTATTTTAGTGAAGGTAGAAATGTCTCTGAAAATGTCTAGAGGGGAATTGAGACAGTATTTCTTTTCTGAAGAATTCATGAAAGCATGGAGTTGTCTTTAGCAGCTGATAGGCTTTCTGAAAAAGATGAGTAATTGAAGACTATGTTTGTCTTGGCTGGCTGGTAAGGATAGAGCTTGTTGCCTAAAAGGGAAAAGGAAGGAGTATTCAAAAGGAGATCAGCTGAAGGATATGGTATGGCAAGAGGGAAAAGGACATGTAGAGGAGATGCAATCAAGAGCAGATTTTTTGTGTGTGACAAATTAATATACTCTTACACTCCCTGGAATCCCACCTTCCTCAGTTGCCAGGACTTGTGTGTGGGCTCTTTCAGTGCCATACTTCATTAATGACCCTTAAGGGGCTAACATTAACACCTGTTTGTGGTTATTTCCTGTCACTGTTTACTCTCCCAGATGGTACAAATACAATATGCCCAGTGTTAGGCATTTGGCAGCAATACACCCTTTGCCAGCTGAATGCCATTCATGATAAATTTGGCAGCTATTTTGTACTCTGAATAATCTGTCCTCAATCAAAACCAAAAACTTAGATTCTCAAAATAAATAGGAAAGAAATAGTGCAACTGTTCCTCTTTCATCTTCTAGTTTTTCTTGTGCCAAAAGGGTAGAACAGAGAAGAATCTTAAAATCTAAAGGAGTGCTAAGACTGAGATGGAAGCTCCAGTGCAGTGGGTTAGGATGTACTCACATAATTCTGAAACTATTTTTTCATGACAAGAGGATGTGTGACTTTGTTCTGGTGACTGAAAACCACAGATACTGGAAGACACAGCTGCAGAGAAGAATGTACTTTCCGGGTCTTGAATTATGTCTTGCTGTCGCCTGAGAAGATATTTAAAGAAGTAAGTGGAGGAGTGATAAACAGCATTTCTGGAGTGCTCTGAGGAGATATCCAGTACTGACCAAAATGTTTTGTGTATATGTGATGCATGACTTCAGTTTTCAACTCTCCCTGAGCAGGGAACATATCTTTTTCCAGGACTGATGTACTATGTTCATTTGAAGTTCTAAGGAAATGTTTTATATTGACTTAAATGAGAAAAACACTGTAACTACTTGGCTTTGTCAGAGATCAAAATGTTAAGTATATAGGCACTTGCTAATTTCTAGCCCAATGGGCAAAAGTCTAAAAGGTGAGTCAATGAATACCTGTACTAACCCATTGGCCATCTGTTTGCTAAAATCATTCATACATAAAGTACTACATTCTGCGCAGGAGAGGTCAGCTGTGGTGCTTGTGCCAACAGTGGGCGTATAGATGCATTTTTCTAGATGACATTATTTTGAGGCTGAATCCATGACAGCTGTGCCTTGGTGACAGACATAATGGAAAAGCATTTCGCTCTGAATTCTGCACAGGCAAATATCCAAAGATAAAAATTTTACTAAATCACGCAGAGCAAAGACCTTGTAGAGTTGTGAATGTACTAATTTACTTTAGAGGTCCTTACCATGGCCCATGGCTCTCTTTTGTGCGTGTGTATAAATGCTAAAGTCAGTTAAGTATGCAAGCCACTTTCAGGACAATTGAAGATCCAGATTTTGAGTACTGTTCCTTTATTCATAATGTTTTATACATCTGGGTGAATATGAGATTATTCCTTCATCAGCTCTTCCCTCTATGACAAATAATTCATCAGTGATCCAGTCAAACCCAGAGACTTTATTCTTGCAAGTAGAAAGGTTCTGAGAGAGAAGATAAAAGAGCAAGGCAAAAGCTGCACCTGGAGAAAAGCCCCTGAATAGTTGGCAACCAGTTCTACATTCCATGTGGATCAATGAGAAGTCATCTTTCACCCGACTGTCAGAGAAGAGAAGGTTTTTTAATATAAGGAGTACATATCACAAATAGGTGGCATTTTTTACATTCCAGTATGGCTCCAGCATCATCTCCATCATGCAGGAGAAGGCAGCTTTTGGGCAAAGAGCACTGAATTAAGTAATCATTGCTATTGTCTTAGTTGTAATTTTTGAATCTCATCACTTTGAAGCAATCTTTAGGCATCTGTAGATGTGGGATATGGCTGCAGTGTGCCAAATGTACTTGTGGTAGAAGATTTTTCGGTAGGTTTTACCAATCTTGTTGTCCAAAACATTTATCTATTTGGTAGAAAAGCAATTTTCTTTTTCATTATGTATGGGGCCAGACTCACTCATGCCACAGTCAATGGCCATGAGCAAACTGGTCTTTTAGATAGGCAATTAAGTAACTGATTAAGCAGATGAAAGGTGTTAGAAAGACAGGAAAACTCAGGATGTCTGACTTCAATAGTAATGATTATAACAATTGTAATGATTATTTTGCTCCCTTCTATTTGATGTGGGAATGATAAAGGAGATTATTTATAAATTCAGGTAATCTTTACCTGTTTTACAGTGTGCTTGTACAATCACCACTGAATACCATTGCCCAACTGAATGGACACACAGGATATGCTTCACATTCTGGGAATGTTAAGCAGCTGATTCAGGATTTGACTTTTTCTATCCAGACAGCCAACAATGGCTGGTTTATTTGGGAAGTAACCTCCTACTTACCTCTAACTCTGTTTTGATTACTGACGTTTACCTTCTTAAGAGGTTTGTGTATCTGCCTGTACAGTAAAAAGTGAAGTGTATGCTTTGAGGCCCAGGCTTAGATTCAAAGGGGTTGGAGCCACTCTGCCTGTGTGAAGAAGCTAAGGTTTTAAATTTTTTTCTTTTTTTTTGTGGAAGAGTAGGCCTCTTTTGCTTCAAATGTTTGACAGCCACTCTTAGAACATGTTTAAAGCTTTGAAAGCCTTTGGCATGGGACTAAAACAGTTGGAATAGCCAACAATGGTTGGGTCACAGATTTCCTCAAAGACTGAAGAATAGTTTCTCCTGTACTGGCAGCCATGCCCACTCAAGCAGACTGCCAGAGAGCCTGTGTTGTTCTTTCTGCCTGCTTTATCAATATCACTCATAAAAAACTAAATAATTTGAAATTACATAACAATTTAAATGCTGATAAGTATTGAGATAGAATGGAGTATACCTGGCTCTCTCACAACTGTGATGACATAGCTGTGATACAATATTAAACGTGTTTGTGCATGTGTATGTAGATTCGCAAAACAGCAGGCCTAAGATGTTGCTTACAAAGTTCAGGTGGAATAAATGTATTTGTGAGGGTTATTTCTCTCTTTTTAACTTGGATTAGCATTTGAAAGTGTTCACATGAATGATTTTTACAGGTCTTCTTGATCCATCTGTTCTCTATCTCAAACAAATCTCTTGTCAGACTTTGAAAAAAGTAAACCACTTGTCATAGAAGCAAACAACCGGAGTGGGAAAAAGTGGTGCTGTGTCTACAATTCATTCTCCTGGGGAATATCTATAGAGAGCTATGGAAATTCTGTGGGGTTCCAAGCCTTTCCCTACGAGCTGACTAACAGATAATAAATGAGACATCCTTGTGTCGTCTGAGATATCTGTCTGTCAGGCACACCATTGCCTGCTCAGGGCAGTCTGCATAACAGGTGCAAGTATTAGGATGAGAGCTAAGAGCACTGTTTGTAGTTTTGGGCAGATGGAGCACCCTAAAAGATGCTTCACTTCAATCCAGACAGTATTTAGCCTGAACATTAGCTTGTCAGCTTGTCATTTTTCAGCCTCAAACTATGAATTTCCAAGCAAAGCCCATTTGCATGGGTTTGAATCCTTTTTATTTTTAATCACTGCTACTCTGGTTTTGTGCTCAAATGTAACATACGTTTTTTATCAGCAGCAAATGGGAACACTTAGTTGATCACACTGTTGTTTCTAGTTTTAATTAAACTGTGATTGCTGTGAATAATATGTTCAGCATGATCTTGTGCCACAGATTGTCATCAAAAGAGATTTCCTTCTGGAGTGTCTTTAGCTTGGTTGTAGCACTAGACTTTTTTTTCTCAAAAGTATTAAAAAGATTCATTATGGATAAGGCTAAGAGAGAGAGAAGGTCTGGTATTTTCAGTGCAGGGAGATAACTGAAGTATCTAATCAGGTTTCTCTTGCTATTGAAAAAGTTTGATATTCCGGCTGATTCCAAATGAACTTCTATTACTGTTCCCATGCCATAGACTGCTTTTATGGCATAGATGTGCTTTTGTATCCATGTACATGCGCAGTTACCAAATTGTCCTGCCCAAAGAGCAGCCTAGAATTACTCTATAGTTGTAGGTATGCTAATGAAATTTAGCTGGAGTGTCAGCTACTGGGGTGTTTGTGGCCAGAGGGTTTTATAGCCTTTATTGGCATGGATTTGACCCACTGCAGCTAAGGTTCTCCTCAAGCTGTTCCTGACACAATCTGGCCCAGAACTAAAGGCCCATGAATAATTCTGGACAGACAGTTCATATGTGCCTGATTGTTACAGAAGTGGGCTGTTCTGTTCCCATCCTGTGCCTGGGAATGCCACTTCCCATTTGTGCATTGAGCCAAGTGATATATCCCTAGTCAGGCTCAATGCAACCAACTTCCCCAGTGTAATAGCGGAGCTGCTGGTGTTTGAAATTTGAGGATCTTTTCTCTGCTTCATGTCCCTCCTGTATAAGAAAAGGTAACAGACTTGTGACTGCTGTTATTTGCAATCATCATAACTTCATGTGCCATAATAGATCCCTTTTACATTGTTCAAATGGACAAACTAGAGGACTTCAAAGGAAGACAAGAGTTGTTTTGCCATTTTCCTATTGCTTGGCTCTTCACAGAGCACTTCCAAGCATAAACAGCATGTTCTGGTGCAAGTTCCAAACTGTACTTGTGCATTTGGAGTTAACCTAAGCTGTCTATTTTGGCACTGTGATACAGAAACAGTAAAGAACAATCATTATTATTAAATAGAATACCAACAATTGACAGCCTGTAAGGTCAGTTGAATATCCAACTCTGATAAAATTTCTGAAGGGATGAACAGCCAAAATGTCCACTTTTATGCAAATTACTACCAGAGGACTCTCAACCCTGTCAAAAACCAGGCAATATATTTTGGTCTTTTTGATATGGCCTTTATGCATCTATTTGTGACATCTGGTTTTACTGAACATGACTTGTTTAAAATAAAATCCTTTAGTTCCCTGAGATGCTTCCTGGAGCTCTGGGTCTAACGCTCCTTCTTTTTCTACTTTCTCCCAGGAATTTTTCTGGGATTGCCACCTAGAGAAGAAAGTTTGTAATAAGGCTACTTGTGCCAGGGAATTGATTAACAAAAGACTGTCATATTCCTTACAAAGAGCTGTTCATATTCATAGGCATGGTGTTATACTGAGAGTCTTCGTGGTAGAGGCAACTGCCTTCTTTTATCCATTCTTTTCTTCCGTGAAATCTTCAAGTCTTCAGGCTTCTCTACTTCACCTCTTGTTAGTGTGAGAGTGATGACTTTCAAGTTCTTGTCCTTCTTGCAGAAGTCTTCACTGGCATTACATACTGCCTGCGTCTCCTTCTCATCCATGAGGATTTCAAGTAAAAGAGAAACATCTTTTCTTTCACAGAAATATTTGCTGTGTTCCAAAAAAACCTTAAACAATAAAAAACTTAAACAATAAGACCCTTTAAAATTAATTAGTGGTCGTTGAAATTAATTTCATGCCCAGTGAAAAAGACCAATCACCTACAGGATTTTTTTTTTCTATGTGTAGAAACCAAGGTAATACAGTCTAATTTGCAGGGATGTTGGTGCCATATAACCCTGATATGCCCTTAACTGTCCCTGTGGGTAGTGTTTTGTTGTTTTGTGAATTAAAGTTTTTGCTGGAATTTTGTTTTTCTCCTTTCTGCCTTAATAATAATCTAAGAGATATGGAAACTGTGGTATGAATTACTCTGCAGTTTCACACAACAGAATTGAATAATTTTACTGTGGCTTTGGTATTTGTTCTGCCTTCTTTTCTGTTAAAACTCAGTGTAAAACAGTTGTTTGATTTGCATGAGTGGTGCTTCTACTTTAGTTCAAGACACTGAATGTGTGTTTAGTTATTCCTAGGAAAGCAAGGCATTCTTTCATGAAATCTACAGGGACAGACCTACAGCCTTTTTTGGTGTAAGTCTCCTGAAAAAAACTGATTTGCTATAGTAGGGAGGATTTTGTTACTACATTTGGTCCCATGGATTGTTTTGGGCTTGTTCGGCATTCTGAGCTCATTTATTTTTTTTCTGTATTGGGGCTGATATATTTTTGAGGTGTTTCTTCATATACTGCTGTGGACATTTTGTCTTTATGAAATTTCTAATTCCTTCTTCATTGATTATCTGGCTCAGATAGCATTGGGACCACTGTTTTCCTCTCCCTTATTAGGTTTCTCTGTCTTTCTTCAAAGTTCCAGCATCCCATTTGTTACACTTTAATTATTCTCTGCTTCATTCTCTCTGTGTGCAGCTTTTCATTTTTTATTGCTTTTGTTTCTAGAAAATATTAGAGCTGCTGGCCATCTTTTGTCCATTTTGCAGATAGTCTGTAGTGGCTTTGAAAGTTCTTGTGGTGTTAATAGGTGCCCTACAAAATCAGCCATTTCAAGTATGCTCATTTTCTCTTTCACTAGCTATTTATAATCTTCAGTTTGCTTCACTATTGTGTTGACAAACTCATATTTTTTTTTGTTTGAAATTCAGTGGTTCATCTTGCATCTTGCAAGATGCACTAGAATTATTTATCATATATATATATATATATAAAATGAGAATTATGTGTAATTACTTCATATTTTCAACTGAAAATATAAGTTCTTACTTTTTTGTGTATTGCATAGGGAGTAAACTAATCTAAGTGACACATGTTTCATGGGACAAAGTCTGCATTTGTATTCTTTCTGGACTGATCATTCATCATGGGGAATATTTAGTTACTTCTCTGCAGTGATATAAGTAGCTCCACTGTTTGAAACGCAGACTTGGGAGTACTTGGGGTTTCTAATGAGAGAGATTTTGGACAAATTACCTGTTTGGACCACTTAATTCTGATCAGGAGATGTTATTTGCAAAAATACGTACAGTATGTTCTGTGAGTCTTTTCTTTCCACATAATCTGCAAATAAGAAGATTAGATATGTTACAGGGAAGTGAATCTTTGAGATCTGTGGGATTTGAAGATTTACCATTGACTTCAAAGAGCACTAAATGCTTTTAAACATCTTTCTTTGACGTTATTTTTGGGAAAGCTTGCATAACTGGACAATGGTCAATACAAATCTTTGACAGCAGAAATTGGTCCAAGTTCTTTGCCTTTTTAAAGGGAGGTTTTCAGCTTTCAATTTGATTTATCAGCAGAGCAGCTAGGTTCTGTTCACTGAACTGAGGGTATTAAGATTTGGAAAAACTTGTGAAGTTTATGTAATTTTGCAGAAGATGTAGAAAAGCTACATCAGAAACCATTAAGAAAAATGATGATTCAGAGATGTCTGTTGTGGTCTAACCCAGAACTGTTTGAGACACCACAGCCCCAGTGAGTATGTTTTATGCAAACTTTTGTACTATTTAGTGGCTGGTGACTCCACTTGGCCTCTGTTTTACTTAAGTTTTAGCCTATCAACAATATTGATAAGGGGTGCAGTTTTTCTGCATTCATCATTCCCTGATAGCAATATGTCAATCTGGGCATTTGGAAACCACACAGTAATTTCTTGACCCTCACAGCACGCCTCCCAGGGGCTTTAGAGAGGCCGTGGTCATGCAGACATGTCAACTTCTATGCTCTAAGACCGCATCTTGATGTGGACTCAGTATCTACAGAACACAAGATGACTGTCACTGTGCTGTGACTGTCAGTGTCTGCTCTGTGATCACTTCCTGAGCTTCAGAGAGGAGTCTTCCTCCTACTCTGTCCCTTTTTACCCAGTGCAGGTGACACATCATTAGAGCTTCTACCTGTTCTCATCCCCCAAAAACTGTCCACATGAAAATGAAATACTGCCTTCTGGAGAAGAGAATTCAGTTGAGTAAAAAAGTCTTCCTCTTCCTGGATGTGAGGCCTTAAAAGCATCTAGCACTGAGGGATCAGCCTTCAGTCAGTTTGCAGTACTTTATTGCTAGTGTCCCCAGGGGACTCCACTCCTGACATGGCAACCCTGTTTGTGCAGAGGCTCAACAGCCTTGAGCTTTTCCTCAAGGCCACTGGAGAGCCCTTGAGAAGGGAACTTTGCTGAGCACACAGGCAGCTTCTGGGGTGGCGGGAATGATAGGAAGCTCTGCACCAGAAGATGGAAAATTCCATCTGCTTAGCTATCTGTATTCCCTGAAGTATCATGCCTGACAGTTGCTTCTCTCATACATTATTTGCAAGTGACACCAAGGCTTTCTGGAAGTCTAGAGTCAGCAGACTTGGTTTTCATGTGATGTTTGCATACTCTTCTTATCACCTCAGGTATTATTTCTCTTTCTTATCTTGAGTGTGCTTGGTACACGAAGTTATCTGACGTCTGTTCTTCCTCCCTCCTCTTGCCTTCTTCTCTTGGCAGCTATAATTTTTACATTTTCTTTCCATAATAAACTTCTAAATTTAATTTCTTCTTCTTCAGTCCTATTGTAATTTGTACAGGTTTCTACTTGCCTGGAAAGTTAGTCCTAAAATTTCAATTGTACCTAGAGGAAATGTGGGTCTTGGCCTATATATCTATCTCTTATGTATAGTTTATGTAACTGACATTTAAATCTGACCTAATGATTTGTAGAATCACAGAGAAATTGTGGGGGAAGGAAGGTGTCATACTCCCTTTTTTGTGATAACTTCTGACTTTGATGCTATGTGTTTCTAGTTATCTGGATTTAAATACCTCTTTCACGTGCTCAATGTGTAACCCAATTTATTAACTTTCACTGTTTGAAAAAGATTTATTTCTTTTTTCCTGCTAAGAAGCTCAACTTTTCCTTTCACACTCTTTTTCTTTACTTATTTTTGCATTACCCAAAACCACCTTGCTACTGTCATGTACTGAAAGTTCAGTGTCAATTGAAAAGCTCTGCAGATAGGACCAAATGTTTTCCATGTCTGAAAATTAGGGGCCTGAGCCTATATTCATTTTGTGTCAGATTACCTAAGTTTATTTGCATTTTTATATCATATGTTAGATGTTACCTATAGTACATGGCCAGAAGAGATTGTTCTGATCCTTCTCAAAATCCACGTGTTTAATAAATCCAAGGATCAACAGGCTGACCACTGTTGAATTGGAAGCCACTCACTTGATTAGCTAGCAGGAGCTCAAATATTTTTCCCTATCTGCTTCCAGAGCAGACTCTCACCATGATCTCTGCCTAATTTTTTTCCTAAATAGATGGGTGTACAGCAGTCTGTCTTAAGCTAAACACTGTCCTTTCCATGTACCTGCCCGAGTGATCCAAATTCAGAAGCAATCTGATCTTGTCATTATTTTGTGTTAGTTCAAAGTTTATTTTAGTGCCTTCTTTCAGGGCTAATTATGATTTTACCTGGTAATGTCAATTGTACAGAAAGGTATTGCAGAAAATACAGTTCCAATTAGGATGACACTTTATTACATGCTTATTTGTTTGGCTGGTTCTTGGTAAGTGTAGTATAAATCTGTCATCACCTTTGGTGCCAGCAGTATCAAGTGTCCCTGGAGGCTGGAAGGCATCAGTGCCTCTGTTTTCTTCATAACAAGGTACTGTGAATTTCCAGCCTGGTGAGAACACTCCCAACACTGCTGCACTCTCCTTTCCCAACCCAACACCCATATCTCTGACTACTCAGGAGACCCATTTATTAGACTTCTCTTGCAGCACTTAATTTCAATCAGTTCTCTGGTATGGAATTTTCATCACATTCAAAATTGTCTTAATTCATGAACAGGAACACTTCATCCAAACCTCCTGAAAAGTTTTTGGATACAAATTTTCCATACCTGTTTTTAGTTTTGTGTATCAAAAATAGTAGCTGTTTTAGAAACTGTTTAATCTGACCTTGGTTTTTTGTAGGTTTGTGAAATTTTGTTGTTGTTGTTTTGTTGCTTCTTTTTTTCTTTTGGGAAATGGAAAATATTTCCTTGTGTCAGGAGGGAAGTTTGTCTCTGGCTTTTTCTCAGCTATATGATGAAATGATATGGCATAGTTCTGGCATTTGTATTTTGCTAACAGTAATTGAATCTTTTCTGGGTCTGGAATGCCTCTGTTACTGAGATTCTTTTCACTCTTAGCACTCTTAGAAATCTTTTAACTGTCTTGAACTCTCCATGCCACTGTTTTATGTCTCTTTGACATCTACAGAATTTCTATAAGCCTGGCTTGTAACTTAGTTTCATACATATCATTGTCCTTATTTACTGCAAAATTTGTGTACTCTATTTTGAACATTGAGTAGGGAGAAATTTATTTTTTAGAGGTAAAATTTTTTAATGCTGTTGTTCTTAACCTTCTAACTGAAGATTCTCTTCTCTGCCAGCTTCTTCTGCACACAAGGAACAATTCTGGCAACATGCATTTGGGTAGAATAAGCTTTTTGACTGGCACCACTTTTTTATTTTATTTTTTTTTAGTGTTTCCTCCAGTTCTCTGCTATTGCTGGTACACTTGAGCTTCACATAACAAACAAGCTTCTAAGTGGGATCATCACTGGTTTTGTGCTCTTACTTTTTTCTTCTGCTTGTTTGAGGTTCATTATTTCTCCTAAATTGTTGCCAGCATGAGCTTCAGTAAGGAGACAGACTCAGCATGAAGCAAGAGTTGTGCCGTAGGGATTCTACTCTAGGGACACTGCATGCTGTTTTCTGGTATGTTTAATCAGCTGAAATGCACAGAGCTTTTTAGTCTGAAGAAATCCATTTTGAAAGGGGTGCTGTTTGGTTATGACCCAGACAGGAAGGTGGGGATTTTCCCCTTCCCTCACATGTATAGATTTCACCAAGAACAAGGGGCAAATATTGGTAAGCAGTACTAAGACATGAAAGAGAGGGACGTAATCAGACTCAGCAGTCAGGTTTTGATTTATTTGCCACAGATATGTGGCAGAGCATGACAGGGCTTTTGAAACCACAGGCAAGTGCAGGCTGGAAAGGTCCTGGACAGAGCTCTGGAAATAGAGGACTTGGCTTTTTGAAGCACAGCCCCCAAGCCCCATTGTATACAGACAACTGCTGGGCAGATGTGGCCATGGGGAGACATGGCCAAGCAGTGCAAGAGGAGGGGCTTATCAGTTGTACTCACACGCAAAGATCCCAGCACAGCATTTAGTTTGGTTGCTTGGTTTTGAAAGGTGAAGAGGATGAGGAAAACAAACTGTGATACCATTGTGGCACAAGGCTCAAAGCCCCCACACTGTGACAGGAATGGTCTCCCTTCCTGTGGATTCCTGTGATTTCATTTAGAGGGTCTTCACACAGGTAGACAATTTGAATGAGAGGTGCTTTGCAGGGCTGAAGTAATATCAGGAAGAAATCAAAACACTGGGAAGCCCTCTAGAAGATGCAAACATGCCTATATCAGATCATCTTTTTGCAATGCTGATCTTGGAGGGTCTCTGTGTAAGGAGAGCCAATGCAGGGGTCAGGATATGCTGTGATTCTCCCAGAAAGTGCCTCTGATAATTTCATTCCCCATACCACTGAACTACAGCATTGGTTATCCTGGGGGCTATCCATGTGAAGGGTTATTATTAAACACAGGTTAATTGCTTCTTTTTTTGAAGGACTGGAATAGGGGCACTTCCGAGAGTCAGGCACAGCTCAACAAGAAGGATTAGAAGTGTCCTATTGGCATTTGCTTTGGCATATGCAGAAGTGAAAAATAAAAATTCTTGGATGTGGCCCAGTTTAATTTTAAGTCAGAGAAAGCTCTATATTCTTCCAACCTGGCTATTTTAATTGCATTATGAAAATATTCCTGCAGGTTTGGCCACTTTATGATCAGACCAACTTCTCTGTAAAATATGTCATCAACTTAAGGGGTTTTTTGAAGGAAGAAATATGGAAATAAACAGCTCTGCTTTCTTTAGTTCTCTAAATCACAAAACCATTTTTATTTTAAATTTTAAAAAAATCATTCTCTCTCTCATGTGGGATCCTCTCTGCCAAACCAGGAACCTCAGCACAGTTAAAGACAGAAATCTTTCCAAATGCTTCTAGGTAGCTTGAAGTGAGATTGTGTAAGTGCATGTCTTTTGTTTTAAAATAAGATAGAAAGAACCCTGATGGGAGAGAAAAACTCTTTGGGTTTTTTTAGAGGAAATGCCTTTTTAGAAACCATGATAGGAGTAGAAGTATCTAACGAACAAATAAAAATGATTGATATTTTGAAATAAGTATCTACAGTGTGTATTTTGTCAGGACTGTACAAATATAAACCAATTCACTTGCCACCTGCAAAGAAATTGTCTGGTTTTATTTTTAATGCCTATGGGTAGGTAGCAGGAAATTTGTACTGCTTATGTGATTTCTAATATATGGAAATAATTTTATTACTGTATTCGTTTGGAAATTCTGTACTTGTGCTGGAAAAAAGGAAATAATAGGCTGAAGTACCACTCATATGATTATTTCTAATAAGCCTAAAAGTTTTTTCATCCCTGTTCCCTAGCTGGAGTGACTCAAGATTACTTGACTTGATGCTTACATTCTGTTTAATCTTCTTGCATTTTTGTTTTTTTATTAATGGGAGACAGAGAGGTGTATTGAGTGTAAGCCATCAATGCCAGTAGCTCTTCAAAGTTTTCCATTAGTTGGACAGTATGATTTTTTAAAGATTTGGTTCTGTTTAATGATTAATATCAAACAGTTGGCCTTTTTTACCTTTGTCTTTTGAAGTTCTCATAGGTAAGAAAGTGACAGTAAATCAGCATTCATTGAGGGCAAAGAGACATTTTTGTCAGATTTATATACCTACTCCCAGACTTTCTGTGCAAAGAGGATCTTGGCTCTCAAGGACACCTGCAAAATATTTCGTGAAGTGAGACAGCTATCAAGGCACTGGAAATCAGTTGGAAGCAAGTAATTCTCCAGGAATGCAGTCTGAAAAGCTGCTGAATCTGATCCCTCTGTATCAAGCTGCAGTCTTCACTGGCTGTAGCGTGGCAAATAGAAGGACAGTGGTACGGCAAGATGTACAAATATCAAGTCTCACTGTCTGCATGTGATCAGTAGAAGGATCACAGATTTCACCTGCTCATAATGTGAACTGGAAAACCTGCTGAGGTTTGGTTTGGCCAATCATTATTTGAAACAGACATGGGTAAATCATTTTCCGAAAGTAGCTTTTATTTGCCTGAGCAAGAGACAGATGTTTTGAGGTCTTTCCCGTTACAGGCCTAGAACGTAAAAAAGTCTATGTCACTGGTTCTGGTTTTGACCTTTCCATTCATAAGAGAAAGACTGAGCTGGTCTCTGACAATATATTAAGACATGGAAACCAATTATTTCCTCTCACTTTAGCTCTACAGACTATCAAAAAGTAAAATAAAACAACACGCTCTGGCTTCAAGGCATGTAAAATAAAACAGTACTGCATACACAGAGTAATAATATGTTTCAGGAGAAAGGCAGCACTTTAGTATTTGACATTAGTAAATAAACATCGTGCTTGCTTGGTCGTGTTTGACCAAGAAAGACTATGATTTTTTCATTCATATGGGATGAATATTCTTTTATGCCACTGTTTCACTGACACTACACCATGTATGAATCTCCAGGATAATCAGCCAAGGCATAACTGCCATGAAAGACAGGCAACATGGCAGTGTAAATATCAAATCTTGTAAGTGAGCTGTATGCTTTACATGGAGTGGCCGTTTCTGGGTTCCAAGGTCGGCTTAACACTGTGAGCAGAGGACTTTGCATGCTGGAGAATGTGGAGGCAAATCTGCTGACTCTTAGGAGCTGCTGTGTCTGAGAGGAGGTGTGGGGCAAGTGGGTTGTGGAAAACCGAAAGGAAGCTTTCCTCCATTCATGGAAACTTCTCTGCCTCATCTCCGTGGGAGCATGGGGAAGCATAGAGGTCCAGGGTAAGATCCCATAGAGATTTGTCAAGAACTAGGCAGGCTTGCATTTGGGATCACAGCCTATATGACCATACCTGACCTGCAACTTAGGACTGGAAGTAGGACAGATACCCAGAGATCCCAGTCACCAAGAAGCTGCAGGAATATATGTCTCTGTTACGACTTCACTCTATGCAGCTTTTCAGACTGCATTCCTAGAGAATTACTTGCTTCCAACTGATTTCCAGTACCTTGATAGCTGTCTCACTTCCAGGCACAAAACTGTGAGACAAAGTACTCTCATCCCTGTAGCTCTCTTTGATGTGCAGATAATTAACTGCCTGTGGATCAGCAACATTTTCAAACAGCCTTGTCATGAAGTGCAGCTCTAATGGTAGACCAGGGTCATCTGCCTCTCCGAGGCTCCCTGTTCTCTTGTGCAAGGTCAAGCAATGAGACAGTGCAGCTGCTAGCAGCTTGAGTGCCTGGGAAGAAAAGATACGGGTTTTCAACTTTGAATGCCTAGCACTGTCATTTAGAAGGACCTTGTCCTCCCCCTTGCTTGGAGCCAACCAACTTGCTTTATTCAGAGAAAATGTAATTGTTTTTAAAAAAAAGGTCTGTGCTGACCAAACAACTTTGCTTGCATTCTGCAAGCTCCAGTAATATTGCAGTGTGGAAAGCGATCGGCCCTGGAGTTTTAATAATATGTGAACTGCAGCCTTGCTCTGCAAGTGGATGGGACTGTAATAGTGTCTGCTAAAACTATTCCTGCCAAAACAAATACAGGAGAGATTTCTTTTCCATATACCAAAGTCTCACTTTAGCACTTGCCAGGGAACACTTTCCTCCTCCTGTCTTCTGCCTGTGCTGGACAAATAAAGAGGGCACAGCAATACTGGAGGACTGCCTGAAAGGCTGCAGTCCTTAATGCAGTGCTCTCTGTATGTTCAGAAAAGGCTTTACTCTTTCATTTCAGAGATTTTATAAGACCTTAGGGCTAGGGCCTGCATTCTTCTGCAGTAAGCTCACAAAATTGGATTCCCTTTGGACTTGCAAACCTTGGCCACATTCATATTTTATGTGAGCCACTCTGCACTACTGATTCTTCTGGTGTTTATTTTTCTTGATTTGAAATAATTCTTATTTCCCTCTGAGGAAACCTTGACTGTTAATTACTGCTAGCTGTAGCATGCCATCAGCTATCCTCAGGTCTTCTCCCATGGCTCTGTCTCATCTCATCCATCACCTCCAGACATGAGGTCAGAGGTTACATGACGTGGAGGAAAAAAATTATGCTTGTGAAGAACTGAATTTTTTTGCTTAAAGTGTTGTCCTGAGGTTAGCTATAAAGGCTTCCTTGGTTCAAGTGGTCTTCTCTCCTGTAGGAACAGAGTCCCAAAATTTCCCAGTGGATAAGTCATAGCTCTGGGCATACTAATAACAAAAGCACATGCTACCATTCAGACTGATGATAATTAGGATATGCTCTTTGCAGTTGTGTCACTGTATTTATCCATGTAGATTTTTGGGGTGTATGTGTATCTGTCTGTGTCTTCGTAGTTACAAATGTCTGTGAAAGTGAGATGAGAACTAGGATCTAGATCTGTCCCTCCAAGGCTGCACCCAGAGCCTGGATCCAAGTGTAGGAGTAATTGGAGAGGAGTTGGTTCTTCCCTTATACCAAGATGGGGAGCAGCCAGGGGCTGCAGTGAGATAATGGTAGGTTTCAGAGTTACTTATGGATGGGACAGGCTATTCACACAGAATGATGCAAATTCAAATCATTTTGTTTTAACTATGAAACTTGCACCTGTAGTTTACTTTTGAGCCCACCAACCTTATGTTTCAAGACATCTACCTTCAGGAAAATCTCCCAGTCCTTCTAGGACATGAAGCTCTGAAAGAGCATTTTGCAACCATGCAAAAAACCAATAATATTCTGGATACCAACCAGAAACCTTTGTTTGAGTAGCCATTGCTCTTAAGGTGAGGAATTGTTACTTCTAATTGATCAGACTTGGAGTGATGACTGTATCCTTTATTATTTGAGAATATACACATGAGCTTTCTAGAAATATATGGGACTCATTGTCAAATCTTCAATAAGATTTACATCCACTACCTTATAGAAAAAAAAACCAGTTGTGGTTCCTGATGGGACAAGAGAATTCCTGCCATGTTTTGTTATTTAATCTGTCTGCAAAGATGATTCTTGCATTCCCACTTCTGATTTTTCCTCTCTTATTTTTTTCCCATTACATGTAGTAATTATTTTTTCTTACTCATTTTTTTATCATGAAGATAGGCAAAATTTATTATCTCTGGTAAGTTGCTGTTGTGTAATGTAGACACTTACCTAAATTTTATATTACCTGTTTTGACCTGTGTTGGAAGACAAAATGAATCAAACTAAACATTGACATCTAATATCAACTAACATCAATTTTCTGCCTCCCATAGTCTGGTCACATGTAGAGATACTTTGATTTGTCCTAAGTCATACTGCTTTCTCCAATGTCTTGGTCCTTCATTTATGAAAATCTGTGTAGTTGTAAAGTGTTACAAGGAAAACATCTTGTCAATATCTAGGTGCAAAGCAGCAAACACTTGGAAATAAGCATGCACACTCAGCAGTTGGTGATCAACGTCTGGTTCCACTGAAGTTTCTGATGTTCATTAGAATTGGATTTGAAAAAAATAATCATGTAAGTTTTTAAAGGAATTGAAGTTTTTCTCCAGCTGAAATGCAGGTTAACAGAGAAGAGAGAATGATAGTATTTATAGAAGCTGCAAAGTAGATGGAATTTTTGTTATATTTTTTTTTAATGATCCAGACAGGTTTTATCTTCCTTTGAGCTGCCAGAATGGCCTTGAGAAGGTGAAGAAGACCTATCGGGTTACCCATAGAGAAACAAATGCAGAAACATCTTTAAAAGAAAGAAATGGTGTATGAAGTGGAATATATAATACATTGTTTTATTGATCCAAATTTCTTCTTCAATTTTCTCCTTTTTAATGCTCCTTCTTAGGACAGAAATTTGAGGAAACGCTGCTGTTGTAAATCTTATGACTGTATGAGGACAGTGGTGGAGTATTGCCGTGGTTCTTTGACACATTATCATCCTAGTAAATGATCCAAGTGTTGAAATTCAGTGTGGAGTGATGGCTTTTATAAAACTTTGCCATGTGTTTCAGCCCTTCTGGAAAGTACAGCATTGTCTGGTGGTATGTCTCTTGGAAAGGAATGGAAAGAGACTAGGAAAAAGAGAATATGGGCTTTGTATGAGTAATGGTATTTAAACTAAAGCTATAGATGAAGAAAAGCTCCCTTGTAAGCTTGTACAATTAAGACTCATACTGTTTCTAAATCCTTTTTCTTATTTATAATTTATTTATTTATGATAAAAAGCATTTCCATTGGTTTTGGACTTAGATAATAACTCTAATAGCTACAGAGAGAGCAAAAGGTTGTTTGTTTATTTACTTGTGAAACAGATTATGCCCCTCTGCAAACTTTGCTGCATTATTTGCCCTGGATTAGCTGTTTACAAGTGTGCATGCTAGTTTCAGTACACCACCCTCCCTGAACTTGGAATTGCCATACAAATGGCTGTGACTTTAGTGAAACAGTTGCAGCTTTTATATCATCCAAAGTCAGAAATAATTTGTCATGATAGAGTCCTCCATTCAAATTTGCAGTCAGTGACTATAATAAACAAAACGTGACTATCAGAATTTAAAGGAATCACATTGCAGTAACAAACAGAGTACTTTTGAGTGTGATTCAATAACATTATTGAATGTTATATTGTAGTAGTGTTATCTCCCCATTTATCACTTGTGGTTCATTTTGTTTACCAAATAAAGTAGGCAGTTATTGGTTAAACTGGTATACACCACAGGTTCCCTACCAAGAGCACATTCCATTCAAATGTACGCTTGACATTTTAACTTACTTTCTGTGTGTTTCATGCTGCTTTTATACATTTTCCTAGCTGCAACATATAGATACTATTCAGCATAGCCACAGTTGAAGCCGGATATGTCATAATTTCTGCTTACATTTGCATTGGTGTCAGCCTCACCCAGTCAAAAAATACACGGTGTCCCTCCAAATGATAGTGTTGGGAAATCTGACCAAGGCTCTTTACAGGCTCTTGAAGTTGATGCTAAAATCTTGCAGAGTTATCTGTTCACATTAGGGGAACAGCCTAGCTTTGCCCCAGTTGATCATTACGTGCGCTGGTGGTGAGTTCTGAGAGGATACAGGCAGCTGCTTTCTGTCGATTATACCATTACCTCAACTGAACCTAAATGGGGAAATCTCACCTGGAGTGAAATAGTGTATATTACGAAAAAAAAAAAAATCAAGGTTTTACACCAAAGAAAATCTTTCTCGCAGTGGATAGTTTTCTACCTCATTTCATAGGAGGTTCCAATGGGATGATGGTGTCCTCTTCCAGACCTTGGTACAGGATTGGCTCTGGTGCTATGGGGTTCCCAGCCAACGTGGATAGTAAGCCTGCATAGGTGAAAAGACCATATCTACCATTTACACCCCTGGAGCCCTCGCAAATTCTTCTGGGCAAGGGCAGTGGAATTGTTACGAGTTTGATCCTGCACAGGGTCTGTGGGGTGTAGAGACAAAACCTGGCCTGAGGACTAGTCTGAGCCTCCAAAGCCTCAAATACATCCTTCATCTTTGCTTTCTTCCTGCCTTATTTCTCACTGCTGGTCTACAGATCCACATCTTTGGGATCCCAGCTTCTGTGTCTTTGCATAGTTTTCTGTTCCTTAGAAAAGCTTGTGCAGGGTGTCAAAACTGCTGCCCTGAGGACTTCTTCCCTGAGGACTTGGCTTGCTGTGAAGGGTTGGATGGGCTGGATGCCGTGGTTTTAAGAAGGAGTATTAAACAGGTGAAAATTACAAGCATGAGTGCTTCTGTATATTTGCATGTGTGTAATTTGAGGAATTATTGCAGTGTCATGGACTCAGCTGAAGCTCAGCAGTGCCTTCCCATTGCCCTCAAACAATAATGCTACCAGCCCTCAAACCTTTTGCGCATTTCCGCCACTAGTGCATAAAATAACTTTCCTTCAAACATTGTCAGAAATGTGATGGGTGTGTGGGCAAGTCCAGTTTTCAGAGTGCACTGAGTTTTCAGTGTTCACTAATAACAACTGCATCACATGTGGTAAAGGGGGCAGAAAGAGAGAAACAAAAGGGTTTCTCAGATACCAGTAGGGTTTCTTGGACACCAAATAGGGCTTTCTGGTACTTTGCCTTCTGCCCTTGTGTAGTTTAGGTTTGCTGTCAATGAAAGTGCTGACATTACTCCAGGAGGGCTTGTTTCCAGTTGTGCGAATGCTGATGGATGAGATTGAAACAAGTCAGCTCAGCTTTATCATGTCCTTCAACAGTGGCTGTAATGAGGCAGGGAGGAACATGCTGGGAATTCAAGGAGCAGAGGTTTTTCTCTCTGCTCTTTGATGCTTGGTTGAAATATCAGAGGAAAATAAAAAGCTGTGTAAACAGAAAGCACTTTTAAGGCAGTTACACCACACCTTATTGCTACTTCTGTCTTCTTATGCTACAGATCTGCAGGAGGCACTCATGGCATTAAAAATGAAACTCAGGGGAACCAGTGTGGAGGGGAGCATGTGTAACATGCTTCATTTTCTATGAAAGCAAATAGTAAGCAGGCAAAACTATCACTGACAGGATTAAAGACATGCTGGTAGCAGAGCCTGAGTTGAACTGCCTGGGGAATAAGGCATATGACATGAAAATTGAATCATCCCATCTTCTCTTTAGGACCACTTCTCCCTTTCAGTCTTATGGTGCTTGGGACAGAGAGTCAGTCCTGTTGCAGTTTTTTGGACTGAACTATCAGTCTGTCTTCTCTCTTTTTGTTCTAAGACCTGTGGTTCCATGTTTTCTCTCTCCCTCTCTATTTTTTTGTTGGGGTTTTTTGGGGATTTTAGGGGGGTTTGTTGTTGTTTTCTTGTTTGTTTTCTGCTTTTGTTTGTTTGGTTAGTTGGCTTCGGTTTTGGTGGTTTTTTTTTTTTAATATGTTTATTTCTGAGGATTCTGCACACTCCTATACAGGAATAGACCAGCTCTGGAAATGAAAGTATGTGGCATTTGTTCTTCATGGCTACAGACATAATGTTTTGTGTCATGGTTGGGGTTACATCACTATTTGCACATGTTTTTTGCCACTTTTTTGTATAAGAATCCATCTGGCCTTTGCTAATTTACAAGGGGTAACTTTTTTTTGGTGGTATGTGGCTTAAAAGAAAATAGTGTAAGCATCCCACAATACTGGCTAGAAACATTTTTTAGGGATCCCGTGAATCCCCTATTTGACAGCTTTCTTATGTACAGGGTCTGCAAGTACCATTGAAATAAATTTCAGAGAAAACCAGCTATGCTGTGGCTAATTTTCCTCCTCACTATATTAGTGTGTCCATGGATAAATAGACTTGTCATTTGTTTTAAAGAAGAATGATACAGAATTCAAGGGTTGGATGGTAAGGAAAGTAATTTTGAAGTGTCCTTTCGCTGTAAATCTGGGCACGTGTAGAGAAAAAACTGTAATGTAATCACTGTCCCTTAAAATACTCAGTAATCAGCAGCACAGAATGTATCCCAAATGCTCTTCAAAAGCAAATGGACCTAAACCCCTGTGCTCTTCATTACAATTACATTTAGGAAGACGCTTTGCCATATCTAGCCAACCATGCTCTTAAAACAGAGGACACATGACTTTACCAGTTTCTCTCACTCAATTAGAAATAGCACCTGGCTGTTAGTAATGGGCAAGAAAGGAGGCTACCATAGATGGAAAATGGAGAATGCTGTGAAGACATTCCAGATGCTATGACCTTATTTTCTTTTTCCCCCCAGTTTCTGTCTTTGGGACACAGTCACCTACAGAAATCTCCTGCTAAGGGGCTCAGGACAGCAACAGCAGGAATATTCTGCAGGAATTTGTGCAGCTGTGCTTGCTGGTGCCCCCCTTTTACCCTGAGATCAGTGCTGCACATCGGGTCTGTGCCCATTGGTTGCAGTATGAATTATGCCTAGAAATAAGGATTGCCACATGGAGGAAGCCTTTGTGTGGAGCAGCCCTCCACTTGGGCAGCACTGGTTGCCAAGTAAGTGTCATCATGATTTGTTACTCATTACATTGGCTCCCCGTGAAATATGAAATTGTATTGAATGTCTCAGTGGTAATCTCCAGAATCCTCAAAGGACTTGGCTGAGTCAGACAAGGCAGTGTCTCTCTCATGGGAATGATGCCCTGGAACAGCTGCTTTCCCAAGAACCTATGAAGATGTCACTTTTGAGTCTGAAAGTGAATTGAAGAGAGGGGCCTTTGTAGCTTTTGAGATGTTCTCAATCTCGGGTGGGAAATTTGAAAATGCTAGGGCCTTGTAGTCTGCAGCACATTTCGCCTGCTCACAGACTCAGCTTACCAAGGGAAGAGGAAGTAATCCGACAGATGCAGCAGTGAAAGGAAGTGTGGCATAGAGAATTAATGAAAATAGAGAGAAATTAAATGTTTATGAAGGATGGATATCTACAGTTTATGTTACTTCTCTGTATTTTTTTATCTACAAAAGCATTTGTTTTTCAAAAGTGCTAAAAGGTCTGGATCACGACAGTGACCTCAAATATTATGAGTTGAACATCAGACACACCCTTAGGAAAAGCTCAGTCTTACTCTAATTCTGTAACTCAGCCAGGGTCAAATATGCCTTTTGAAGCCAATTGTCTTCTTGAAGGCAGCAAACTACTCTGGTACTTTTTGTTAGTAGGTGGATTCAGGGAAGAAATCCTCGTGGTGGACTCAGGATTCAGCTTTCATTCATTTTGTATCCATCTTGTATTCATCTTTCTTCTATTGACAGAAAAATATTTGCTTGTTGCTATGTATTACACAGAAATTTGACTTCTGAGAAGGTTTGCTGGCCATCTGTGGTCAATCTAGACATCTGGTTGTGCTCCAAGAAGATCAAGTGGAAAGCCAGGTCTCCTGTTCTGCATTTAATTATTGCTAAGAAGTTACAATGGGTGCTTTGTGCTGCAACCTTTGCAAGTGTCACTGGTGATTAGACTGTTCCAATACTATTTCAGTAACGCAACATGAGGCAACATCTTGGATTTATCTGTAAAATACCAATCCAGAATTTGGCAGCTTGGCTTTGGTTTTGTTTCCAGGACACATTTCTCAAGGAACTCATGATGTAAATACTTGATGTTCATATTTCAAGTTGCTGGATAGAGTTTTCCTTTAGACAACCTGGGACTTGTCTCTTGGCCAGCCACCACTCCTTTCTGTGCTGAAGTGCCGTGGCAGAGGTAGGAAGGATTTGAAAACTTATCTGGAAGTACAAAAGAGTTTAAACCAAGAGTACTTTGCCATGAGTATACTAGTCTTGGTCCTTGTACTGAGCTCTGGATTTGAAAGACTAACTTATTGAACCTAAATGTGTTCAAAGGCCTGTCAATTTTTTAGCCTTTTAAGAGCATAGAGAGATTTGCCCTCAATAAAACCGGTGGGTGTTTAAGTAATCTTCAATCTAGGGAGGGTCAACATGGTCATTGTAAGAGGAAGCTCATCCACACATCCATACAAACCCAACAGCACTTTTGAAAGACGCATAAAGGCACATAAATAAAAGGTGTTTTGCTGGCCAGTTACTGTTAATTTTTCCAGAGACTTTTGACAGACTCTTTCTTACCAAAACTTTTAAGGAATATAACATGAGACAGGATCCTTAAATGGATAAATAATTGATAAAAGGTAAGAAATAGAATGTATAAATGGAATAAATCACCAATTCTTGGAGCAGGGTGATGTCAGCAGGTGGATTAAATGGTGATCTGTGGTGGGATCTTTTGTGTTCTATCAGCAGCAACATAAAAAATATTGCTGATGAAACTGAGTTACTATAACCAGAAAAGATGAGGGACGTCTGTAAAGACCTGTAGAAGGATCTATGGGATATCTTTCAAGGTAGATAAAAATAAGATGATAAAAATAGGGGGGAAATGGTTTAAAATTAATGTGTTAAATGGCGATTTCTGAGCTAACCATTACAGCTCAGGATTATGATCATGGGTATCCAACAGATCCAAGAAGATAGCAGCTCAAGGTTGAGGAAGCATTTAAAATGGTATGGTATTATAGGAGAAAAAATAGAGTGCATCATTTTGCCATTCACTTAAATACATAAGTATGTCAATTGTTTTAGTTGGAAATTAATTATTTTCGAACTGAAAAGAGACAGAAGAGGTCAGTAAGGGTGCAGAGTACCTTCCTAATGAGTTGTCACTGATGACATCGGGGACGCCCTGTGAGGTGTCTCACAGTGGAGTGCGTCTGCCCTGGTGTGCTGAGTCTTTCCCAGGCTCAGCTGAGACTGTGTCTGGGGATAACTTCTGTCTATTTGTTTTAGACTTGTCCCAGAGAGCTGCTGTGAAAGGCAGCTAATTTTTAGTGGATGTGAGGAAAAGGCTGTAAAAATAAACAAAAGTAATTTTGTTGAAAGTATCCACTCCACTACATAGTGGCAGAATTGACCGTTCTGTAAACACATCCAGTTACTTTTTTTTCCAAATATTTTTCTTAATAGCTAGTTTTCCACACCACTTCTCAGCCACAATATCACTACCATAAACAAGGAACATGTAGAACCTAGGAGTACTCACTTCCATACAAATCAGCAAGCTGCAGTTGCAGAAGTGAAGTTTTATCTCTTCTCATAGCAGAAAATGGGAAAATCTCAGCCTGGTCTGGTGGACAGAAGAGACAGAGGATGAAGAGCTATTTTCAAGGTAAAATGCCGTCAGTTATACTGCCTAGATCTAAGGTTCCATATGCAGAGGGAATGCATTTCCCACTCCTTTTTTTTCAGCTCACAGCCTGCCACTTGTTTTTTAAATTAATTTTTGGCAGTAACATAACTCCTGGAATCCTGCCATTTACTGCTTTAAAAATTGCTCTTGAAAAGAGAGAGGGAGGCAGGGAGAAAGCAAGGGGTAGAGGGAATATGAAAATCCAATGGAGCCAATTGCAAGGATACATAACTAACATTTTTTTTCTGCAAAGATAATATATAATTTAGTTTCTGATGAGCCCATTTTATGTTAGGCCCTGTGGGAGAGACGATGACTGTTTAGTAGAGATTACTGGCTATTTCAAAGTAGCAACAGGACAGCTAGGCAGAATTAAACATATTGGTATTTCATGGGGTTTCCATAAAAGTAGACTGTCGGTGTAACACAATCATTCCTTGAATCTTTAAAGCATGAAATGTTTATAGTTAAAAAGATGCAACCATGGAAACACAGCCTTATTAAAGTAGGATAAAGATTCTTCTTATTTTGGGTTTAATGGTTTCACGTTGCTGAAGAATTGGCATAGCATCCTCATCCTGCCCCAGCAAGATGTATCATCTGGTCTGTAGTTGTCCCGACAGTGATTTAGGCTGGGTCTCAACTCATTTTCTTTATTGTCCCATCTCACTGTGCCTTTGGTCAGCTGGGATTGGAATATCTTCTCTGCCCACTTCCTTGGTGTCCCATGGACCAGCTGCTGCCCTCATCTGGTGCCAATCAGTGGCCCTGGGCAAGCTGGGTGACCATCTTGCACAACACTGGGACTGCTGCAGGCTCTTGTGGCTCTGTTTCCTGGAGGATGCAGAGTAAAACATTACGGAAGGCTCTCTCCATGCTTGTGGTTCACTGCAAGTTTGAGAAGGTTAGATATAGATCAAGTTCAAGTGTGGAAGAGATATTTCTGGTCTTTCTGCATTCTTTCTGCTTCAGTGGGGGGACCTTGGAAGGGAGCATATGTGTTGGCACCTTTCTGATAAAAGCCAGGAGTATACATGCCAGCCACTGGGATATATAGCTCACTGTGGTGGTGAGCTATGGCATTAACAGGTCAGAAGGGATAGGGTTGTCATCATCAGTCACTGCACTCTGCTTACCTGGAGTCAGAGTCCTTGTCCTTCCTCACATTCTGTTTGCCATTTCAGGGCTTTGCCATCGTAGGGCTAACCAGACCCTGGGCAGCTGCCTGAACTGCTGCTCTTCATTCATGAACTCTTTCATCAGCTTCCTCTCCTAAAAACAGCCACCTTACAATTAACACTGATGTGAGCTACCTCTTCATTATTTTCTGCTGTAATTAGTTATTTCAGCTTTTCCCTAATTGGGTTAAACTGAAACCCTGGTTGGGCTCACCAGCTTCCAGGTGCTTGAAGAGGAAATGCAGAATTTACCTATGTGTCGCACTGAATAACAAGATAAGCACCTCATGATTCATATTTGTGATTGAAGAGGAAAGGCAAAAAAAAAGGGGACAAAAATTATTATTGTTAAAGGATAGAAATGTTTTTTTGTCTAAATATATTGCACCACAGACATCCTGATATTCTCAAGTAGGATATCTTTAAATGGATACTGACAGCTGATTTATACTTGTGTACTGAGCTGTTTTTGAAGTGACAGATGTGTAAAAGAAAATGTGAAAGATATTATGGCATAATATAAAAGGAACTGTTGTTTTCCTAAGTGATCACATAGTTTTAAAATTTAAACATCTCCCTGAAATTTTGAAAAACAATAACATCATGCTGTTGCACAAGACCTACTAAAATGAAATCAGCAGTAAAACTTATTGTCTACATTGTCCTGCAGAAGGAGGAAAGAAACTGTAGGTTATCAGACAGTGCAGCCTCTGCTCAAAGCAGTCCTCATCACATTCACCTGCTTCAATTGCACTGTTCATCTCAAAGAACTAGAGGGTGAATTTTAAGGTGATGGCTTAAATGTGATTTTAAACAGAACAGCACTGCAGGCTGTGAAGCAGCACGAACATCCCTTGGAGGTCAGTCAATTGGCAGGTATGAACCATGCATAACCAGCAAAAATAAGTAATAGCTCATATTTTTTGTGTCTTAGTTGCTGACGCTATTGAAAATGTAGCAATTAGAGGAGATAATGGTGAATGAGGGCTAGCTGTTTGTCCAGAGTTTATCAATTCATGTTACCTGTCCAGACTGTTACAGGGCAGCAGTCTTCCAGCGGCTGTGAGTAGTGCAACATAAGAAGAGCAGATCCCCATAGTGAAAGTGGTGATGCAAAGGCCCACTGACTATGTGCTTCAGAGATTTTCCTTGGACAAGGTGTAGAGGAGTGGCTGGACAGCATTATCTGACTTCCTGAAAGGCTAGCTTTTCCCCAAAAGGAACCATTTGGTGTCCTCTGGGACTGCTCTTGCCATGGTGAATCAATGAGTGAGGAAGTGGCAGTGCTCTCCTGACCCTACCTAAAACACTAATGTAAAAGACACCAAAATTTTCAACTTAATGGGAGTTGAGCATATGGTCCCAAGGACTGAGGGGTCCCTGCCTCACAGCATCCCTGCACCACCCTGTTCCCCATCAGATCCTAGCATTCACATGTTGAAGAGCCCATCCCCACGGCCCTGTGGATAACTGTCTTACCCCTGGTAAAAAATAGTGACATTTGTTTCACAACTGCCTGTTTCTATACGTGTGCAACCTCCTTCTTATCTCTGAGGCATTTTTAAAATTCCCAGCATTATACCCTGCTCTCTTGCTCTCCCAGGCATCTCACATAACTGTGCTTCCCTGTCATGCAGTGCTGAGCAACTAGTTACTGTATCTCTGAAGGAAATTCCGGAATAACCTTAATATTTTATCTGAAAAGCAGCTGCTGGTCTCAGCAATTGTCCTAAAGAATGCTTTATAGTTTATCTGCATCCTGATGTGTCTAATATTACTGAGGACAGGATAAGTCAGATCTATATGTCTGTGTATAATACTGTATTGTGAGAGACTTCCACCTTTTCTTCTGCTACAGACACAAAGTATATGTTGCTAAAGAAGGCAAGCCATTCAATTAAGTTCATCAAGTGTGTTTCAGTTTTAAGATCATACCAGATGTGCTTCAGAAAATTAAGTATTTAGGGGTTTGTTTGTTTTTTTTGTTTTTTTTTGTTTTTTTTTTTCAGAGCTCTATTAAGGGATTAAAAAATATTAGCATCATTAAAACAAGCAAGGAAACATTTATGAGGCTGTCAAAAAGCATTGCAGCCCCAGATAAATGTACTCTTACTCTGCTCCAGGCATTGCTTTTCTGTAACTCAGGGAGTTGTCAATAGAAGAGTTACCATGACAGCTGGAGTGCTAGGATGAAATGGCAGGCTGACATTTCACCTTTAAAAAAAACGTAGACAAGAACATGTTGGAAATTATGTCCTTTAGTGGTTCTTGCCATTCGAGTGAGACAGGGACTAGGCACCTTGGAGTCTCCTGCTAGCCCTTTCAATTAGTGATGGCTCTAATGAGGTAAATTCAGACACATTGAGTCACATTGGTTAAAATCCAAGCCTAAAGTTAAAAGATTGATACTGGGTTAAAATGCTGACTCTAAAATGTTTGGTATTTAAAAAAATAAAAATTAAAAAAAGGAAAAAAATAAAAGACAAAAAAAGATTGCTTGTGAAAGAACTTATGCTTCAAGCACAGAAACCAGGTGCAAGATGTCTAGAAAATAGTTTCATTTTTCTATTATTTAACATTGTATTGGTCAAAAATACTTGATTAACTAACACTTGCTTTTCACAATTGCTCTTCATAATGAGAATCTCTTTTAAAGAAGGAAAAGTTGTAAAGGGCAGAATAACTGACAAGGGCAAAATAAACAACAAGGGCAAAATAAGTGATAGCCTAGCACCATTGTCTTTCATAACATTATGCTTGTAAAAATCTGCTTTGTGTTGTATCTGTCCTGGGACAAGGCAGTGCAGAGGTTGTAAGGGAAAATCTTATGTTCTACATGATGGAGAAAAAACTTCAGAAAAAACCTCTATACAGTGAAACTGGAATATAGAGATTGTATGGATTGTATAGATGATGGATTAAATCCATCATCTGTCTAGTCTAGCATCCCTCATCTGACAGCTGTCAATACCAGATGCTTCAGATGAAAGTGAAAGAAACTTGCAGACGTTGGATTGTCTTTGTTACTGATAGTTATAGTTTTGCTAAAGCCCTGAAGAGTATGTTTTAATACCTCTTCCAAATGCTCATCTTTGATGTTTTCAAGGTTTGTACAAGCATGTAGCCCTTCATGGTGACCTTAGAGTCTGCCTATGAAACAAATCCCATCTTGCATGAAACATTTTTTCTGTACCATTCTGATTATTGTGTTTCATATAAACCTTCTTGTGAGGGAAGATAAAGAATGGAAGGTCTTTACATTATTTCTTCCTATAAGCCAGTGCTCTATGTGCATTTTATACTGCCCTGCTTTTTGTCACAACTATGAGATAAAACTCTGAACCTTAAAACTAGAAGAGAAAAAAATATTCAGGAGGGCAAAATTGCTCGTATTTTTACTGGGTTGAACTATTTGAAGGGGACAAATACTTGACTATTCTTCTAGAAGAAAACTTAAATCTGTAAAAATGAATTACAAAAATGTGAGTCTTTGGTCAGTAGCAGTTTATAAAATTATGAACATTGGGCTTGGAATTTTTTTTCCATTTGAGAATCTGACAAAGCAGTAAATAACTTGTTGATCAGAACTTGATAGCAATAACCTTTTGTGTCAGATTTTTTCATATGTGAAAATGCAAGAGGATTTGATTTTGGAGGGGAGAAGAGTTGCTGTAGACCAGAATGTTTGATATTTTATTAAAAGGAATGTAAGTATTGGGTTTTCCACATTTTTTCAGAATGAAAAAATGTTTAGGAGGGGGAGGCAAAAGCAGTGCATATGCTTTTTATGTGCTTGGAGGTCGCTTAACCTGTCTTAGCCAATGGTTTAGAAAATAACAAAGAGTGAAGAGAGAGTGAGATGTGTGTGGAAGTTTTCATATAGCAGAAATGTTCTTGATATACTTGCAGATTATTTCTAGAGTATCCAGATGTTTAAAATACAATTGTATGAGGAATTCTCATGGGCACATACAGTTAAATTATAATGCTTGCAACTCTTGTGATTTGAAAATGTGTTTTTGTTGTTTTAGGGGTAGGAAGGGAGGATGGAGATTTTTTTTTAGCAGGATGCCTTTACAGTGAATAGAAGAACAGAGCAACTAGGAAAAGTAACAAAACAAAAGCAATCAACAAGACAGAACTGAATGAATAAAAAGCTTAGATACTTCTTTTTTTTTTTTTTTAACTGACACTTTTCTTGAAATTATTTCAACTCTAGTAAACTTTTCTCTAGTTATGCAAACAGCTCAGTAAAATTCAAGCTGTTTGGACGGATCTGCATATGTTTGGGAAGTCAAAGTATAAACATTTTGTTCTTAACACTTTCTTGAATATTGAGGTTAATTTGAATGGTACATACCCCCAAGGGCACTGGCTGCATCCTGGACTGGATGGTGAAGCCATCTAGGCATACAGCAACACTGCTTTTTGAAATAGCAATGGGAGATCTATAAAGGTGTTGAGCATCTGATATGAAAAAAAAAGGCATTTAAAATCTGGAAATTGAATTGCACTTCAAGAAGCCTGTAATTGGTATTCTCCTGGTTGTTTGTACTTGTGTCAAGTAAAATTCCACACAATTTTATTGCCTTTATTTCAGCTTAGGCTCCACTTGATCCAAGACAGCTTGACTTTCATTCAGGTAAGGATACTTTGAGGGAGAAAAATCATATTTGTTGTCCAGATTCTACTGACCCATGCAATAGTCAGTAATGCTTTTGTGAGCATATAACAAATGGAAATCAAGAAAGAGTCCTGATTTCAATGCTAAAAGCTCATGTTGGTCCCTAATAAGAAAGTAGAGGCAAAAAAGTGCTACTTCATATCTCTTCTCTCAAGTTATTGTTGTGTTAGACCAGCTTTAGCTCCTGGGAACATTTGTATTAAAATATGGAAATGTTAACAATATGTTAAGTAAAAGTTTCACGGGGGTATGAAGAATATTTTAAATGAAATGAATAGCTAACTTCATTTTTGTACACTGTGGAAAGGATATATAAACTGCCTTGACATGTCCAGATGCTTGTTTTAGAATCACAGTCTTTCCAGACATTACTCAATCCACCTGACACTGGAGAAGTAGGATTTGTCAGGATATGTTCCTGACATAATGTGTTTTCATGCTGAATTCAGAAACTCTTAACTCTATAAATGTTGAGTCATTCATGCTAAAAATAGATTTTTTTTCCACAGCCCAATCTATTCCAGAAGACATTACTCAAGGGAGAATGTGCAACCTGATACAAATGGAAGAGATTGTGAGTGGAGCCATTAAGGGATCCCTCCATCAGTAATTTTTAACTACTCTGCCTCGAGGAGAACCTTATTGTTTCAGACATTTACAGTTCTGTCATTGTTAAGAAGCAATTTTCCATGCTGGTTTATGGGACTTCATTAGAGGTTATTAGTGAGTAAAGACTGTATTCCTGCTCTCCTTCAAAACTGCATGTTGCTCTTCTAACAAATTGTATTTAAAGTGATTGAGGTCAGATCCATTTAAGGCAATTTTTGATTTCCAGGAAGTCAGATCATGTCTTACTATGGAAAAGCTTTCCTTAGTTGCTTTACAAAGTCATGGAGAAGCTGGGGCTGTCTCTGTTCCAGCAGAGGGGGTTGGACAAGACAATCTCCATAAGTGACCTAACACAGGCACAGGCGGATTATTACCTGTGGACAAGAGGCTCCTTCCAGTTGACAAAAGAAGGTGTCTACTCCTTCATTACCAGGTCATTCACAGCCAACATCACCAGAATATTGCACACATTGGTTTATTGACTAATCCTAATTTATGAACTCTCTGCTGGTGACTGTGTGTCATCACCACTATCCCCTGTCATTCCCTGTTTAAAGCTCTCTGCTCAAGGTTGGTCTGCCCGTATCATATGACATCACAATATCTATGTTGCAGTCATAATTTTAACAGTTAAAATAGTTTGAGATAAGCCCTGGATTTCATTGTAGCTCCCAATGTGAAACTCTACTCTGCTTTATATTTACACTCATGCCCATTTCTTATGGAAGGTAGATGTAAAAATACATGATGTTCATTTAAAAACTCATTACTTCATCAACAAAAGATGTTAACCTCTGAGGTGAGCCAGTGGGATTGTTGATTTGAATGATCCTTTTGCTGTAAAATCATAATGCTTGGGGAGATTTTACATCAGTTCTGACGATTAGAGAGAACACTCTGTGAACATATTGATACTGAAATTGATCAGATAGAAACTTTCTAATGAGTTTTGAGTATTAGAAAGCAGACATTCTCTAGTGCAGTGTGCTAGTCACTTAGAGGATCCTTACTCTAATCAAGTGTGCCGAGTGTCAGGTAAAAAGAGTTTTATCATACACACTGATTACATATTCATTATTCTATCATTTATTTTACATGGTTGTACCCCTTATTGGAAGTCCTTATATGATTCTTTGAGGTCTGTCTTCAATATTCAGTGTCCTTTTCAGGTGTCTGTTCCTCAACCCCTGCATTTGAGTAAGCCAAATATAATTTTTTTGCATAACTTCTGTTTTGTCAGCCTTGCAGAGCTGAGCTGGCACCCTGCTTGTGTTTTGCATTATTTCTGTTTCCCTAAGTTAAATCCTTTATCTATTTCTTCAAGGCTGTGCTGTTCTGTTCCACTGTCCTTGATAAGAGTAAAATATTTTTCTGTTCTACTATTCTTATCAAGTGAATAAAATGCTGTTCTGTTCTAGTCTTCTTATCAGAATAGGCATGTAGGAAGAAGTACAGGATTTCCCTCTAACAACTATGTCACTGGAGAAATTATTTATCTTTCATTCAGTGTGAGGGTTTTGGCTTATTCAGATGTAGGACTTTGTGAAGTTGTTTCCTCTTCTTTATTTCTTCTTCTTGTCCCCTGAACAAAGAGACTTTAAAGTCACAAAATGTGAAATAATTTTATCCAATTTATTGTCTTCTACCTTCCCTTCCCTTCCCTTCCCTTCCCTTCCCTTCCCTTCCCTTCCCTTCCCTTCCCTTCCCTTCCCTTCCCTTCCCTTCCCTTCCCTTCCCTTCCCTTCC
>JAHLSL010013749.1:1432437-1452258 GCA_025920805.1 Petroica traversi
CTTCCCTTCCCTTCCCGAACCCTTCCCTTCCCTTCCCTTCCCTTCCCTTCCCTTCCCTTCCCTTCCCTTCCCTTCCCTGAAAATATTTTCTTTGTTGTTTTTTTTTTCTTGGGTTTTTTTGTTTTTTGTCTTTTAATAGGAAATCAGAATTACTGTGCTCTTGCTGTTCTTCATGGTATGGGGCAATGTCATATCGCTCGTTACAGGACATCTGCATGGTAAACTGGTGGCCACTCCTCACCTTTAATATTTACAGGTCTGGCTGGGGCACCCTGTCCTGAGCTGAGGTGTCATACTCAAGCTTGGCAGCTCAGAGGGTCCTCTGCAAGGCATGATGGAGAAAACTGGCTGCTTGAAGCAGAGCCTCATGTGAATGGCAGAACAATTCCAAATGTGTGTGGGTTGTTTACTGTTGTTTTAATTTCTTTTTTGTCACTGCAACTTTACAGTTTTTCTGCAGTCAGCATTGCAGCTGGCAGCTGTTTTTCATGTGAAATGCTTCTGATTATGGTCAGTATCAACAAATACAGTGTCTTCAGCCTTTGTCTGTAGTGTTTCCAAAAATGTGCTACCTTGGACGGAGGACTAAGGGGTCAAAAATGTTTCCTGAAGTTGTGATGGTACGGAGTGCTACAGATGGTATATCATGAGATGCTGAAATGATCCATTCCCAGAGTGAGGGTAAAAGAAGGGTCTGGCAAAGGTGATACTGTCAAGCAGGGCTCATGTTAGATAGCCACCATTATTTTTGCAGAACTGAAACCTGCATTTTGTTCCCATGGTGTTTTTTGAATAGACAGGTAGATGTGCCAGTCCCTGCTGAGACTTGGGAATGGGGAAAGTAGAAAAAGGAGCATTGGTCCCTTCCCAGTGGGGTTAGGATCTAAATCCTTGTTCTGCCAAAGACCTTTCATCAGTGATGTCTCAGCTTATCCTGAGAGTGAGCAGGTGGGAACAAATATTAACTTGCAGTTAGATTAGCTACTGTTTAGCCATGGTTCAGATTTCACACACAAAAAAGCAGGCTGTAATACACCCACCTGGGTGTCTCAGGCCAGCACAACCAGGCAGATTCCAAGGAACAGAGCTGGCTAATGTAAGAGAGAGACAGGGCATTCAAGAGGAGCAGATACCAGTAAGCAAGGAGGAGAAGGGAAGGATCACAAGACAGCGTGGGGGTGATGGTGCAAGAGGGGAAAGCAGGTGTGGATCAGCCTCTGTGGGAGAAGGGGTTCAGGCTTGCACATGTAGGATGGCAGAGCACACAGCATGTGGATTCATCTGGGAGACCTGAGCTATTCAGAAGCCAGGCCCAGAATTCCATCCTTGTATGATGCTACACTGTATTACACACTGATGTTCAATTCCTATGTGACATTTAACCTATCTCAAAGCAAGCCCTTGAACAGCTCAAGCTGGTGCCTCCGAGGACGGCCCACAGAAAAGGAACCCCTGGACCTTTATATTCTCACAGTCCAAGCATGAGTAAGTCTCAGCTCTTCCTACTAAGTCTTCAGCTCCTGCTGTGTCTCTGAGTGTTTGGCCACCTGACAGATGCCAAGGTCTCTATGCCCTTTATTAAACAAAGAGTCAGCAGCAGTTCACCACTTTTGTCTCAGGCTCAATCTGCACCTTTGTGCTGCAGCTGCACACCAAGCTATCTGCACTATATGTATTCCTCTATGCCATCAAGGAAAACCAAGGTGTGAAGTAAAACACGGCAGCCTCCATCCCATTAGCTTGCATAGGCAGGGCTTTCAGACACGCATGAAAAACACCTCTAGTCACTCACTACAGCTAGTTCAACACACCTTGTCTGTACACTTCTCTTCTATTGCCCATCTAGTTTTTATTTTTTCCTGATGATATGCTTCTGTGTCTCCCAGGTGTGCTGGAAGCTGCAAACAATGTAAAAAAGAATAAGATTCAGTAAAGAGTTGTCCTCCTACCCATGAGTACTCTTTCTCCTCTGGTTCTCATATAGCTTCAGAAAAGTCCCTCCTTTCTCTTTACCTTTTATGATTACTTTGTGAAGATTCAAAGGGACAAAGGGATGATTGTCTGCATAGACCAGCACAGGGCAAGACTCACAGAAAGACTATATACATTTTTATTGATGGATAATAAAAATTCTAATCCACCTTCCAATTATTTATTTCATTACCATTAATGAAAATGTACAGCAATATGTTTCACTATTCTCCTATTCAATACGTATTCTTCAGGTGCCTCTGTAACACACTTGCGATCAGTGCCTTTTTTGCATCCCGTGCCAGCTGTTGCCAGTCCTTTCCTGGGCTAGGGTTCCCTCCAGGTCTGTGGGCCATGAGTAACTGCTGGTCTTGCTGCTGTGATAAAGGGAGCTGAGTGACTGCACTGAATTACAGTTCTTCCTCAAAGAGAGACAAGAGTCCCAGGGCCATGAATAACTACCACCCTGGTGGCTTCACATCCTCATATATCTCCCTACTCATGAAATTTGTGGTCTGGAGTTCTATATACATTGCTCTCTGCTTGTCATCCCCCTTTTCCCCTTCTTGTGCTGTCTGCTCCCACCCAACCAAATTTAATCTCCCCAGTAGCAGGAACCTGAACCACTGTGAGGGCAGTTAAGACACTCAGTTGCCCTTGGTAGAGTAAACCCCTCAGAGATGTGTGTAAGTAGAAGACAGCTACATGGCAGATGTTTATATATATGCACATATACACATATACACACACTCTCCCTCTTTCTAATGTCTTGACATGTGGAGAGCAGCTACACATGCAGCACACTTTGTATTGTACATCAACTTCAAACATAGCCCAAATCAACCGTGGAAATGGCAGCAATTATGGTAAGCTGAAACCAAACAAACTGCAGCAACCTAATAGTTTCAATGGCAGGAAAAAAGTCCCTCATTGCCCAGCTGCAGGGGCTGATAGGTAGACAAGCCTCAAGGCAGCTTATGGTTTCCTGGCTGTCATCAGCTATCAGCTAGGATACTTGATATAATGAATAATCAGTGTTTGAACTGATGGAAGTGACCTTAAAATGTACTGGGGAGGGGGAAATTTACCCAGTATGCACTGGGCAGTGGAAATTGTGGTTAAAATATATTTACATGTATTTAAATGTTTGTACTATAAGTAGAATTAAAACACAGTGACAATAAAGGCCTTAGTCATTAAATGTTTAAAGTACGGAGATGTATGAAACCAGAGAAAGGGCTCTGTAGAAGACAACAGCAGTGTAAGTACATGTACCTGGCAAGGTGCCCTTCTTCTGAGGGCTGCATTTATTTACAGATGGCAAAACAAGCCAGTGAGAAACATGGGGGAAGGTCTTCAACAGGCAACTGAAAAGTGGCATTGAAGTTGTCTGCTCAGCAGTGCTTTAACAGGACAAAGAAAAAGACTTTCAAGGAGTGCCTTCATTCCTCCTACCCTGGAGAGGATGCCAGAGATCTGCCTGATGCGGTGATGGCAAGAAGGAGCTGGCCAGCTCCAGCTGCCTCCACATTTGTGTTGCTCAGTGCTTCAGCAGGGAACATGGGTGTCTTTCACTGACCATTCTCAAGACCTTCCATGGGGCAGAAAGCATGGGAAGAGCCCCAGGGACTGAAAGGAGGGGATTGACTGGCTTTCCAGGCTCCCCCTGCATTTGTTGCAGGCATCCAGCTTTGAGGAACCAGGCAGGAATGTGCTTGCCTTTTTGCCAAGGTTTTTGTGAAATTGTATTCCTGAGTTGCTTTGCCCCTTTTAACTGGCCTGGTCACTTTCAAAAGTCAGGGTTTAGGGGGAAAAAAATTAAAACCACTGTGCCGATGTTACAACTGGGACAGCTAGCATCCAAGAGAAGCTTTTCTAGAATTGCAGATGCATGGAGTGGCAAAAGCAACAAGGTAATAGCTTTGGGAAGAGCTTTTGTCATGCATCTCTGCCCTCCTCTACAGTACTGCATTCCTTTAATTGAAAAATGACCTCTTTGGAAATTGGAACATGGACAGATTTTTTGCTAAGAGACCGCTGCTCAGTTATCCCTCTTCTGGCTCTTTAATTTAGGTTAAATTTAAAGGAAATAACTTGAGGTTTGGAAATAAATATCTCTAGGGAGCAGGTCAGTAGTATGGTATGGAATGAAGCCAGTAGCTGTAGAGATCATCTAATTTCAATTGAGGTAAGTAAAGAAAAGACAGGCAAACCAAACCGAGCCAAGCCGAGCCGAGCCGAGCCGAGCCAAGCCAAGCCAAGCCAAACCTTTCCTATGTGCATTGTTAGTGCTCCGTTTTTGTACTGCATTGTGTCTCACAGTGAAGTGTGCAGCCACATAGAAGAGGTCTAATATTAGCAGATAAATACAGCCAAGTTTTTTGGCACATGGATACAGCTGCCTACTGAGTGCCCTGCTCTCTATTTTACATCTCTGTACATTTCTCAGGCAAAAAAGGGATCATGTTCCTCACATTTACCATGGGGCTGGCAAGTTGGTATACCTTTACTAAAGTACCATGGAGCAGCTGGTGCAGTATAAAGTTTGCATTTCTGCTTGCCCAAATGTAGCTTTTTCATATGCCTGACTGCTCTGGCAAGAGCATCAGTCAGAGACAAAAAGCTGTTCTTCCTCAGGGCTGGTGGAGATGGTGAAGATAACCATGGTTTGTACCAGTACTGCGAGATACTCTGTTTTGCAGAGACACAAGGCTACAGCCTTTCTTTTTCCCTTTTTGCTCTCCATCTACCATCATAAAAATGTTTCCTATCCTTACCTAGTGGTAACATTAGAGTCTGTGATGTGGGGCAGGAAGGCTGAGAAATCAAAGCCCTCTTTAAATCCCCAAACCACAGCAGGAGCACCAGTGGAAAGCCACACTGCTCTTCTACTCCACTTCCCGCCTGACCAGTCTTGGTTGGGGTTAAATATACAGCCCAGATTTTACATTGCTCAGACACAGCCCTCTTGTAAGCAGGAGTGTCTTCACATTTCCAGCAGCGGTAGTGATTGATTTGATGAGGACCACAGACCCTTGGCAAAGGGGCTGTACCTGCACTTGCCAAACCTTCTTCTGTTGTATTAGGCTTAAGTGAGGTTTTTATGCTGTAGTCATGAAGGTGCTGATTTACAGAGAGGCTCTGGAATGACCAATCTGCTGAGCAGGTCTGCCTGGTAATTTTAAAGGACTAAAAAAAATCTGAAACAGGAAATTAGGAATATGCACAACTGAAATTCTTCTCTGCTCCCTTGAGTTGCCTTAATGGCTCTGCTTTACTTCTGTATGACCGCTCTTGGCTTTCTCTATAAGTGGTGTTATTCTGTCAGAAAGAAGATGGCGTGTTACCCCAGACAACCACAAGAAAACAGAATTCTGTATTTTTTTTCGATTTCTTAAGCCCATCTGCTCAAATGCAGCAATTGTCTGGTGTAAGGGAGCCCAGTCATTCTGTATCTGGCAGGTAAAAGTCATAAAACATAGAAATCCCCAGACAGTTCACAGCCTCTGTTTCCATAAAGAACAAACAAAGCAGAACAATACAAACTGTTTGCAGTAGACACGTGGAAAGAGAGCAGCACTTTTAAAAATTATTTTCCCAGCCTCCTCATCCAGAGAAACAAGGCTTCAGATGCATTTGTAAGGAAATGTGCCAGAGGAGGCAGGGAGTGATGCTGGGGAAGCTGAGTACTCGTTATCTTAATGATGCACCAAGCCTGGAACACTTAAAAATAGATGTAATCTTTGGAAAAACCACAGAACAGACAAAAATATATGTGCTTATCTTCCAATCTGGCCTAAACAGACAAGTCATCCAAGCACTTCTTCAAAAATATTCTTTTTCTCTGTAAAATAGAATGCTGCAATTCTGGTGAAAAGTGCCCATGAAAACCAAGTGCTACCAGAATGCTATTTTTGTGCAAGAAAGCCTGTTGCTTACTTAACTGAAATCTCATGTTTTCACAGAATTTGTGGGCTTGGCAGGCCTTTCATGAAGTAAATATTTACCTTTCTTACCACAAAGTGTCAACACTGCTTTGGGCCTAACTGTTACCTGGAATGTAGTTCATTTTTATTATCTTGATCAATTTCAAAAAGTAAGAAATGACCACAACTTCAAATTAAATTTGGTAATAAAAATGAATTAATGGACATATATGCCCGGGCAGCTCACACTAGTCTTCAACACTGAGTTACTTAGTACACTCATAAGTCTGTCATTAAGCCCCTAAGTGAATGTATCACATCTGAATGTTTCTTTCAATTCCAAAGCACAGGATAAGGCACTAATTTTTAGAGTCCAGATTTGTCAATGCAGACTTTATTGGGCCATCAGTCAGAAGAAGCAACCAACAGTAAAAGAAAAGTGTCTGGCAAACACGCCTGTGGATAAGCGTGCGGTAACTGTGATTTGTGGTGACAGGGTTTATATTAGATGTAAAGAGATGGAAGCCACAAATATGCCTAGATCACCTACGGGTTTAGTGAATTTAAACAGGAATAACTATAACTATCCTCAAATTCCTATCAGCTGCAAATCACCTGGGCTTTACTTCTTAATGCCTTTGATACTCATAATTCTCCTAGTAAAAACATTTAGGCAGCCAGTGAGAAGGCAGAAACGATAACATGTGATTTAGGTGACTGGTTGCCCACATGAATAACAAAAAGAGAGCAAATTAAATTAACATTTTCCAAATAGCTCGAAGCATGAACATAATTCTGCCAAGGTATTTGGTACGTACTTGCAAATAATACATTTGGGGAAAGGCACATCTGGTTTCTAAGTAATTTGCTGAGGAAAAAAAAAAGCAAAAGCAACAAGTTTATAATGTAATTTAGGGGCTTAATGATGCAGATAAGCATCTAAGTGGGAGATTTATGCCTGTGTTCTTTTGAAAAATCGAAAAGGATGTCCAATTTACTACTTTAGGCTCCTAAATACTTTTAAGATTTGGTCTTAGTTTCAAAGTAACTACACATTTATAACGAAGGGCTTGACCTGGGTGAGTGTGTAGCTGCACACTTTTTTGCCAGCCCATGCAGGTGTGGGCTGCAATGTGACACATATTCTGTGGCAGACAGGTTCATGTCCCTGCAGTTATAGCAAGACCACACTAAATTATTAATAATGACTTGTCAGAAAAATATAAATCAAGTCCTCCACAACAGAGCTGGGGTTGTGAATTGAAGAGGGAACATGTAACCATTTATGTTTTGCAATCTTACATAGAAACCTTTGCAATCTTGAAATTACTATAGCAGGGCTATACATTAGGGGGAAAAAAACAGAAGAAGGTTTTTTTTATGTTTATATTAAAAAAGAAAAAAAGAAAAAAGAAAAAAGAGATTTCTGGGTTGGCAAAAAAAAATCAGGAGAGAAATTATTTAGTAATATAGGCACACTAAAAAACTGAAGGGGTGCAAAAAGATTGTCACTAGAAGAATAAATTCTTTCCTCCAGGAGGAGGAGCCTGATCTTCTCTTGGAAAGAAAGGAATCTTTCTTACAGCAAATTAATTCCAGTCTTTATTGTAGACGTTAGTGTTAAAAATTTTTCACAAACAGAAATACGTCAAGAACAGAATTTCTACAGAAAATCCTACACAATTCTTAACAGGATTTGGCTGCACACAGAAACAGTTGTTTGGTAGTGCCGATCCTGATTATTTCAGCATTGCTTCAGCTAATCTTTGACATGCAGTTAAAGTAACCTGAACCATGCCATTTAAAATCAAAATGACTATCTATGCAGACTTTTATATCTCTGCTGACTAAGCCATCATAAAGAAGCAAACCAACACAAAAAAGATCCAAACATTTACTTTCTTTAAGAGTTAACCCTTTAATGGGAGTTTCTTTCAGAAAGGCTCTTCTATTAGAGATAATTCATGTAAGAGCACACATACATTTCTAGCCTTGTGGGCTGTTTTTTGAGGGATTTTTTTAAAGTTTTGTTTGTTGGTTTTTTTTGGGTTTTTGTTTCTTTTGGCTTGCTTTGATTTTATTTTTGTGTATGTATTTTTTGTTTGTTTATTTGTTTTCTTTTGTTTTGGTTTGGGTTTTGGTTTTGGTCTGATTTTGGCTTGGTTTTGAATTGACTCTAATTTTTATGCTTAATTTTTTGATTAAAGAAACTTCTCTCCTGCAACAAAAAAGATGTTCTCCCTCGTCAACTTCTCTGGAAAACTTGTAATTTCCCTGATCAAGTCTTCCAAGACCCTCTGGGCTGTTGACTGAGGCACCACTTCCTCCCGCTCGGTGCCAGTGTTGTCCAGTGTGATCGATAAGAGTTGGGCTGTGGGCTGGAGGTGCATTTGCAGCACACGAACATCTGGAAGTCATTCCCGGCTGGAGTGAACCGTGTACACACTAGGCAGACAGGATCCTATAATGTCTCTCCTGTCTCAGCCTTAGCTGCCTGCGATGGCCAGATAATGAGAGCACTACTGTGAGTGAAAGTGTTTATGTGTTTATGTGACTGCACGTATGAGCTTTTTTTTGCTGCTCATTTCTTACACGCTCCACAGACAGTGAGCAGGGACATCGTGGGGACAGGGCAGGCCCTGAGCAGTATGACAGGGTGGTGACCTAACTACCATCTCTACGGCTGTTATGACTTCCTTTTCTCCTGCCTGTTGTAGCAGTGTGTTGCCTGTCATCATTAGAGCTTTCTTCAACAGCTTTGACCTAGAGCATATTTACAAGAAGAAAGGTGTCAGCTAGCACCATCTAGCCAAGTGTGATTTTTAAGAGGTTTTTCTTTTCCAGTTAGTTTTTGAATAAGAGTAGTATCTCTTGAGTTGACTCGCCAAAAGTTTGAAGTCACTGCACAAATTTAAAAGCCACAGAAAACCTTGCCAAGGTTCACATATATATAAGCATTTGCCTGTCTGTGCAGTCCCTCTGGACCAGAGCAGTGGACACGGGAAGTACATTCACCATGCAACTAGAATCCCACTGCCATGTGGTGGAGCTGCCTGAGGAGACAGTGTAGTCCTCCAAAACAACCAGCAAAACAATTCTTTTGCCATTCCTCCAGCAAAGGAAGGAGTTTGGATATGTCTTTTTGGAAGGGATTATTGAACAGTGATAGTCTTGAGAGCAGCACTGAAAAAATTATTACTGAGCAGGTTTTGAAGGCTGAGGTTTGGTGACACACTGAGAAGTCATTTTAGCTTATGATTAAGGTTCATGACCCTTGTGACCACAGCCACTGAGCACAATACAGACTTCAGCACCTTTGTCCTTTAAAATATCCTTCAGGAGCCGCTGTCATTATTCCTTCTGTTCCATGCAATGACCACTCTGCTTGGCTGGTGTGTAAATGCAGCCTGGAGCCAGGGGCCCATTGCACCCTCTTAGCAGGGTCATCCCAGCACAGCCCAGGAGGAGCAATGGGAAGAGAAACCAGGTACCTCCTGCAATCTTAATCCAGACACTTGGCACAAACAGATTAGGTGCCTTTTACCAGGAGCCAGGAGCATTCCTGGAGGCAGAAGCTCCAGCTCTACTCTGGCCTTGTACAACGGTGTTGGTCCACTGCAAGATCAAGCAACCCAGCTGCAATGTAGAGTGTTAGAGAAATGTGGTCTGAAAGGCACAGAAAGGAATGAGAGGGACTAGCTGGAATTGTTGCAAGGACCTCAGCTCAGAAACTGGCCTGGCTTATTTTCATAATTTAAAACTAAATTCAGTTATTAAAGATACCTATATCCTAATTTTCCTGAAAATTAATATACACATATTCTCCTAGCTTTTTAAATTATTACAGGTGGGTTTTCTTCCCACACAGTAATATGCTGATTACTTTGTGGTTAACTAGTTAACTGTCTACTAATATTACCTAGAGATGTGACTGGGTTATAATGAGCTGAATGACATTTATTGATAGTTTGAAATAAAGAAGTTGAAACACAGATATACCCGCTAGCTGCCATGAGAGAATAAAATAAAATATTTTATATTTGTGATCCAAATATCTACCTTTCAGCATTAACTGACAGACTTCTCCTTTTCTAATCAGAAGAAAATGGAAAAATTTTAGACTGAAACTACTCCAGAATCTGTTTTGTCAGTGATTAAACAGATCATTATTCCAGATTCCTTATTTTCTATTCCAATTGAAGTTAGATTATACATAAATAACAGAAAAATAACTTTCTCTCTTCAAAACCACTCTGGCATGAAATTCTCATAAACATCCAAGAATGTGCATGAACAATAACAGATAACAGATACTAAAAAAAATATTTTAAATGTTTCATAAATTTTGTTAAACAATTTCATTGGCAATAGAAACAGGAAAATGTTTTTTTAATGTTCCACTTAACTAGTAATGCAAAAATCAAAGGTATAAATCAAAATAATATGTCTCATTATGATGTGTTGACATCTGCTGTTATTTTAGATATCTACTTCAGGCACTTTGCTTATTAGGACAAGTCTTTTACAACAGTTTTTGAACTAAATTCCCATAATCCTTAGTTTACTCATGTTAAGAGCCTAAAAAAACCTTTCTAGTTATGGTTTCAAGGAGATATTTTGTTTCTTTTCTGCCAAAGAAAATGTTTGCTACTTCCTTTTAGGGGAATTTCAGATTGATACAAACCTTCTTGTCTGATCTACAGATGTGTTTGTACTCCTGTTTTTAGATGACGATCAACAAGAGGTATTAGCTCACAAACATTTGTATCTAAAACCATACACTAAATTTATTTTATTTAAATAATTTTAGTAATTAAAAAAGGCTGTTATAACATATGATTTAATGTTGTTGAACATAATAGGATTCTTAGGTCTATGTTGTTAAATCAATTGCTGAAGTGGTTCTCCAAGCTTTTATTCAAGATGGCCACAGGCTAGAAGATTCATTTTAGCATGTCAAGATTTCAGAGGAAAGCAATATATTTATAGCCTAAAGCATTCTTATTTAAAGCCCAGTGGAAAGAAAGTCAGTAAAAATGTGCTAGAACAACACACTTCAGTCAAGAACTATGTTTTGGATTCAGCACAGAAATTGTGGCTTGGTACTTTGCAGATGCTCATGTGATTATCCTACTTTTGAAAAGCAAATTTTTAAACTTCAACCTATTCATAAGAAAAGGATGATTATGGAAGTGGAAGTGAGAAAGAAAATGATTTGCAGGCATATAAACAGGCTATGCAGGGAAATGCTCAAGTCACCATCTCTAGAAATATTCAGAAGATGCATAGAAGTGGCACTTATGGACATGGTTTAGTGGTGGATTTGGCAAGTTTAAGTTTGCAGTTACACTCAATGATCTTAAAGGTATTTTCCAACCTAAATGATTCTGTAATTCTGTACTTCGTTGGACTTTTCTAGAAAATCAGGATAAAAAAAGATGCGACAGTGAGAAAGTGGCAAGAGAAAGTCACAATAAAATTTGTTAGCATTTTGAAAATGTATATATATATGGGTTTTCCCCACACATTTTCTTGGATTCTCAGTGTTTTACAAATCAGCAGAGTATTAGAACTAGGAATGAAAGAACTTTACTTGTGCTCATTTGGCCTGTATGGGAGAAATCCTTCTGAAAAATAGTATGGGATTATAATATAACTGAAGAATTTATTTCAATGTGATAGAAACATAAAGGATGAAACAATTCCTCTCCTAAAGCTTCAATCCAGTGACCTTGTTGCTCCAGGCATTCACGGGACAGTCGCTATTGTCGAGTCCTTCCTTATTGTCCTTCCAGGTGGACATTGTAAGACCTCATTCACTTGCTATGCTCTGAGAAAGTGGTGCCTCCTACAACCATATCTCATTGGTGTCACTGTCAGAAAGGTCAGAGAGTGAACACGGGAAAACCTTCATAAGTGTTCATTATTTCCTTTAGGTTCTGGGCCACAGTCTCTCTGCAAGGAAGATACACACAAGGAAGGTATGGGAAAGGATGCTGAATGCCTGAAGAGATATATTCATGACTTGAAACCACTACACACAAGGAGGCAAAAAGGGACTTGAAATTGGAGAGGGAGAGATATAAAGTGCCTGTCACACTAAGTATGATATAGTCATGAGCGAGGAAGTAACTGAGAGAGGGGTCAGCTCAGCTTGGGCTGCAGTGCCAGTTCAGCTAACACGACTGAGCAAGGACAAGGATACAGATGGAGTAGCAACAAGGGCTGTTCCCCCATGGCATTTTGGTACAGCTGATCGCTGAAAACAAGCTTGGAGTCTTACTTGTGTACCCATACAATTGCTTCAAGGATCACACTGCATTTGAAACTGTCTGGTTTCTGCTGCGCCTTCTTGCCTGGTAAAGATAAACTCTGAAAATCGAGCAGCTGCCTCAAAATATTTTCACAAACCAGTGTTGCAGTTTGTTTGCTCTCATATGTTCTGCCTAATGTGCACAACAGCCACTGATGAAAGAACTGGTAAGGGCAGAAAGAAAGGCACAGTTTGTTGCGTGAAGCCTAGCAACTGTCAAAGCTATTGTGGACGAGGGTGATGAGCTACCTGTGTTTAAAGGAGACTTAAGGGTGTTTTCATGCTGAACCTTCAGGCTTAAAGGGCTTGTTTGACAAAGATATTACCTCTAATACATTGAATAAGCAGAGATTTAGTTATAAAATACTATTGACTGAGGATCTGTTTTACAGAATGACATATTTTTGTTTTCATAATCCTTCTTTCAGGTTTAGCAGCAACCACAAAATGGCATTATGGAATTAAAAATAGTTTTTACTTTTCAGAACTAATCAAAAGACAACAAATTTCTGTCCCTTTGAGTGGGTATAGATTATATTTTACAAAAAACGCATTAGGCTTAAGAAAGTGTTGCGAATTCTTCATCCTCATGCTGCAATTTTGTCTTCATATTTTGTGCTATCTGAATCCTTTTTCCAATGATTTCACTCTGAAGTGAAAGCCCTCATCAGAAGACAGATTTTCAGATTCTTCAGTCAAACAGTGTGTGTACAGATGTTACAGCCAAGGTGATGATGACACAGTGGGAGTAATTGCTCTGCACTGTGCTCCTTGAACATATTAAGGTAGCACTTTTAGGCTAAGCTAACTCGTAAGGACAGGCAAACATTTTAGCCATCTGAGCAAGTGGCTGAACCTTCTGTATTTCTCTAGGTTTTATTGTGCCAGCCTCAGCAGCTAATCCTTCACCAGCATTTCCAACAGGCTGGGTAAGTTGAGTTTGGTCTGTGGAAGGTGATAAAAGTCCATGACATGAATAACACAGGCAAGAGGAGAAAATCCCACCCTTAGAACAGAGCGAGCTTGAAGATGAGTGGCTGTTTTCACCTTTGTATTTTTTTCTTTTTTTGAGAATCTGGAAGAAGATTGCTTTTCTCCCTGTTCATGTTTGTGAATATGTGAAGATATTATAGTTACCATGTCAAGGATAGCAAGAAGCATCTGAAATACAGAAAGATCATAAAACAAGGCTGTGCTGTGTCACGCAGTTCAGTTAACCTGGGCATTGTTACCTGGGTCACTACTTAAAGCAACAGAAACTTCTCTCTGGGAATTTTATTACTTATGGTAATATAAATTCTCTGCAAAAAATCTGTATATTAGAATCTATTAAACAAACAAGCAAAAGAAAGTAAAAGGCTGTATCTTTTAAGACTTGCTCTGATTCTCCCAAGTGTGTTGACAATGCTTTAGCAAAACTTTCCTGACCTCATGCAGAAGAGGAGGAGGAAATAGGCCTGCTCAGTGGATGAGTGACCCAAATGGTTCCATTCATCAAGCATATAGTGCTCCATGGCAACCATTAAAATTGCCATTCAGAACAGTTTTTGCAGATGGGATTTTCCCTGGCTCACAACATAGTTCCTGCGTTGAATACTGCTAGGATCCCTGCCCCACCCTGTCAGCTGGCTGTCCCTACTCCTTTCAATGCTAGGCTGCTTACTTAAGCAGTTTCAATTTTGCCAGCATTTTGTTTGTGGCAGCCAATGTTTGCTAGCAAAAGTTCAAACTTTTGGTAATGATGCTGGAGTCTGTCCTGTGTTACACTGATTGGAAATTTCCAGGCTGTGGATAGACCTTTGCTGGCCCCAAACAGCTGCAGCTCATAACTGAACTGTATTTGCTGCTGGTCTGGCTTGTCGCTGGCAAGGAGGAGGATATTAAAATCCTATAAAGATACTATCAAATTAGAAAATACTGCACAGTGTGCTTTTGTTTCTTTTAAGGATGAAGAAACCAGATGAGGGAGGACTTAAGCTCCCTCTGTGCATATATGCAGAGCGGAAAGAAATTAGATTTAACTGACCCCTTGATGATAGTACTTGATATTTGACTATATTTAATCACATATAGAAAAGACAGTTGCACTTTTAAACAGCTGCTGTTGCTCTGAGCTTCAAGGGGCTAGCGAAAAGATTAGGTCTGGGAAGGGATTTAGTCCCTCTTTCACCCTCCCCCACAAAATCTGCATTTTTCATGACTTTTGGAGTTCCAGGGGGAAAATAAAGCAAAACAAAACATGCTCTTTACTGTGTTCAGAACTTTACTGCTGTTTCAATTATGTCATGGCAGTAGAGGTGGAAGCAGATGGCCAGGAAAGAAAGCAAGCCCTGCAGGTGTGAGAGCATACATCACCAGCTTTGGGATCCCACATCAGTGGGGCTCATCTTTGCCCAGCTGTGGAGGAAAGGCCTCACTGACTTCCCAGGCTGGACTGAATAGCAGCATGGTGTTTTATTCTTTTTCAAAGTTGCAGCCCAGTTTCAAGAAGACGACTCACTGTAGGGTTGGATATCTGGCAAAGCTTTTAGCAGTTTCAGTAGGATGGTTAAGGTGGGAAGATTAATGGAGTGAACTCTCTCCAGCCCTAAAGGAGATTCTTTCTGAAGGAGTTCCCATGCTGGTGCCAGAGAGCTGATCTGCACAGATATGCCAAAATTCAGGTAGGATGTTAGGGATGTGGTACATTTAAAGACTGTCTTTTCAATCTAAACATGTTGAGGGATGATTTCTGATTTTGACTTAAGCTTCTTTATATTTCTAATAATTTCTCTAAATGTGTCTCCACTTCAGAGTGTGACTAATTTTGAAATATGAAAGAAAATTTATAATTTTACAAGGATATATTTGATACTGCCATCAGTATTTTAATTAAAATGTTAATTAAATAATTACTTCTCTTGGTCCTGTTTCACCAAAAAGCTTTAATATGCATTACATAAAACCTTAGGCTTCCATTGAAAAGTGACTAAAATTTAAAGCCATTCTTCTGGAGGGGAAACAGGTAGAATATTCCAGCAACTCCTGCTACACTTTACACATATGTAAAGACATCAATTTTAAATTTCCAGATTAGAAGGCGTTGTATGACTGTCTTGGTTTGAAAGGCAGGTGTCTGCCAAGGAAGGTGGGAAACTCCCTTGGAATGGGAGGTTTCAAATTTGTATAACTTGAATATATGAGGAAGGAGTACCAGTCCTTTGCAGGTGTGTGTCTGTGTAACAAGGCAAGCAGCTCCAAGCAGCAGCAGCAAAGCCAAGGAAGTCTCTTCCTAGAATAGATATACCAAGGCATATATATATATACCCATTCTAGTGCTATCTTTGTCCCTCTAAGGGGAAACCCTCAGATAAGAGAAGTGCAGCCAGGTGCCCTCCTCCAATGAGCTTGGCAACCTCTTTTCTAGTCTCTCCTGTGTAGCAGTGATTCTGGTTTCTTAGCAACAAAATGGGACAAAATTCCCTAAGAGAAAAGAAAACAAAAGGAAACACCCAAACCTCCAACAAAGACATGGCCCAAAATTAGTGAAAATACTCTTTTTGAAAAGGTTGTTGAAAGGTTTAGGCATTTTAAAATCCATCTTTATAAGGAAAAGCGATTTGCACAAGACCTAAACTGCAAATATGAGGAGTAAGGGAAGGTGTCTGGTTTCCCTTTTTGGATATGTGTGTCATCCATGGTAATGTTAGCAGCAATTGTGCATGGGGAGTATCTCTTTTAATTTTAAGCTTCAAAATGCACCAAAGGAAGGAAGCAGCTCAGATTACGTTCCCACCATAGCGCTGAGAAGGCCCAATGGTCAGCATGACGGAGCAGCCAGAGTGTCAGCCTTAGGGCTTCTAGATGAAGCTACAGATTTCATTCTCAGTGGAATACACAAAGTTGCTGTACTGCAAGCATTAAATCATCATTCCATTTGTTAAGCCAGTTAAATACTCTTTTTAAATGATCACTGGGAATATTTGTCTGCACACATGGGTTATTCAGAAACACATCACTTATTCTGATTACTGCTGGGAGTTCTCATTGCATAAAGGCGTAGGCACAAGCAGCTTCTTTTGAAAATAAACTTTCTGATTTAAATTGTGCTCATAACTTTGCATGTAAAATAGATGGAGTTGCTCACTTCTCACCCATGTAGATACTGATACATAGCAAAATAACTTGAGATGAAACATATGGTCAAGAAACCTCCCAGTGATATTCCCATGCAAATATTTTTATGCATGTGTACATGTACTCAAGTACATGCTGGCAGTTTGTCCTGGACTGTGTAATTACTTCTGTAATTAGGTTTTCACATAAACCACAACTTAAACATTGTTGTATCACAAATGCCCTGTAATTTTTACTTTTATAATTATGAGATGTTCATAATTATAAATAAAACATAGAGACATTAGGGGAAAAAAGGAATATTTAATGATCTTAAAACAAACTGGCAAAATAATATTGGCTCAAGAAATATCTTTTGACAGCAGTGCATGATTCAGTTCTGGTGCTGATTATCACAGGAAGTTCCTGAGGCCAAGAGAATGCCAAGACCATTTAAAAAGACTGGATATTAATGCAAATAAAAACCCCCCTAAATGGTCATTTTTGGTTATTGTCAAAATATTGAAAGAGAGTTTGATCTTTTGTTACCCAGCTTAAAACAATCTCTCTCTTGCAAGAGCAAAAGGTGGGCCCTATGTTTGGAAGATGCCATCTAAAGTCAAAGTGTTTGGTTGCTTCCCACATCATCTGCTAGGAAAACATATTTATTTTTCTATGAACAGCTTCTCCAGGCCTCATTAGATTGATTTTCCTGCTGCTTTTCCATCAGTCACAGAAATTCCACTCCTGAGGAAAAGAGAATCAGTAATAGATATTTTTATCAGTTTTATCAAATGCTCCAACACAATGCATTGCAGAGTAAAAGTTTGTTTTGGTAAGGGAATCTTACTAAGCTCTATTTATGCAAGCCCTACATAAATCAGTTGTGAAAATCAAGTTCATAGTAATGTTTGGAGTTTAGAACAAAAAGGTTTAGTTTCTTGTTTCATTTGTTTCGATTTTGTGCAGGTATTTTAAAGTCTGTGGAGTTTTGACTAAACTGTTGTAGATATGAACATCCCATACTTAGATCCAAATATTGGTTAAAGTCTGAAATTTTGGGAGGGAAGAGAAAACATTTGTAAGGCTTCATTTTAGATCCCAAGCCTAGATACCTGACCACATGTTGAAATTCAGTTTCCTCTAGGGGTGATGGGGAGGAGTGGGTGCTGTGAGCAGCTGGATTTCCAGGACCTGGCTGTGGACTCTGCGAACTTTGGGGTGCCACAGGCTGGTGGTGAATCCTCCTTTACTGATTCCTGCCTTCACTGCATGCCAGCCTAAATAAAACACCCCCACAGGTGTTTCAGAAGAAAAGAAAGGCTGCCCTTGCCTCATTGTGACTGTCCTTGTGACTTTGTCCCTAGAGAACCATAGGGAAGTGTGAGGATTGTTCTTACTTCTCATCTTGGGCATTGGGTCTGCTTGTTTGGTGGTTAACTCATTATTCATCCAAGTTATGCATAAACCATATGAAATTATACGAATTTCCCACCCAATTGTGTTAGACAAACCATTTTGGTGGCAATTTGATGGTAAATGGAAGTACTATACAAAATAAAGACAGGTGCAGCTATTTGGTGAGTGATTTTTTTTTTTGTGGTGAATGACTGTATTCCTTAAGTAATGCTTTCACTGAAAAACATGCAGTGAGATTTATATTTTTAATGATTGATCTTTGCTTCCATGCTAATGCTCATTTTCCATCTTTTTCCTGTTCATTTTCCCTTTTTTTTTTTCTGTCTTCTTCATCACACCAATTTTCCTGTGAGTAAAAATATGATGGATGTGCTCTGACTGGCAAGAGGCAAAAAGGTAACCACAATTCAGCAGAATTTGATATAAGAAAAAGCTTACTGAAGTCCAAGGAATTCAGTTAAGATCCAATTGCCATTCCTAAAACTTATTTTATTTTTGTCACCTGCTCTTTCATGTTGTTCCTAGCTATTTTAGATCCAGGATATCAGCCTCTGGTGAACAGAAGTTCCTGGCATTAGCACCTCTGTCTTTATTGGAATTCTTAAATTTATACATTCACGAATGAAATGTAGTCTTGGTTTCAAAAATTGACTATTTCACTGTATTTATATTTCTAACCAGAACACAGAGGAACAGAAGTCAAGCATAGATTTTATGGTTTCCACCTTCAGTTCCTGGAAATCCTCAATTATTGTCTCCTCATGCTATTTGTTTGATGATCTGAAGACAAACTAAGTAGATATGAGCCCAAGGGAGCACATTGCATATTTAGGGCTGTATGATCTCAGCTTAGTGTAAGCACAGCATGGGGGGAAAACTGGAAGTGCCACTGTCTGAGATGGTCTCTTCCTGACAGTTCTTGTTTACAAGAAGCAAGCTTCTCTGATCTGCTGTTTCATAAGAGTACACTGCTGGAGAACAGACCCTTTCTGCAGCTGAGCACCTTGGAGAAAGCTTCAGAGAGCACCAGGATAGATTCAACTTTTGTACAGAAGACTTTGGCCTCAGACCAGAAAACATTGCATGGTGGAGGACATCCACGTGAGTTGAACCTTCCTAGTTGCTTTGGCTTTCAAATGAGACTTTTGAGGAATTTTACTGCTGTTGCGCCTACCTCAGGTATCAGCATGAGGCCTGAAGACCTCCTTTCTCACTGCTTTGAGAAAGGTTGCAAAGCTGTGCTAGGATCACTGGAAAAACCACGGTGTCTTTATAGAACAAGACATGACACTAAAATATGAGGCTGTGAAAACCTGTCATTTGCAAGGCTGTAATATGCACTAACATAGTGAAAGAGAGAGCAGCTTAGATGCTATGGTGGTAATGTGCACTTACTGTATTTCTCTGGTCTGGAAAGAGACCGCAACACTTTATTTTGACAAGGGATAATATGCATCTTTGAGAGTGACTGAAAGAAAATTTAGCTTGAGATGTCAAGCAATCCAACATGCAACAGAAAGCTGCTAACATCTGCTGAGGTGTCATGTTTTCTTGTGTGAAAATTGCATCTCAGATGTAGCAGCAATCTTTACAAGAGTTGCACTATTTCAGAAGAAAAATATCACCTAAGGTAGAACATTGTCTGTTTATTTAAAACAAAATTAGGAACCAACAATGTATTATTCACAGTCTTCAGTGTATCCTGAGAATCTTGTGTTTCTTTAACTGCTATAAATACAGATTCAGCTTGCCACACACAGAGCACTTCATCTGAATCTCGTCAAATGAGTACATTATTTACATTTCATCCCATCTTAAAATGTAGCTTTCTCTTTTGAGCTTGTAAGTGCGGTAGCAATGCCACACCAACACAGGCATGTGTTACTACATTGTGGACCATACCATTGCCTGACTACAGTGGTGTCAAATGGGAAAGCCCTTCCTCTTATCAAGTGGTATTTGGACCTTCCTTCCCCAAAACAAAAACCAGGATAAATCTTCTTATATTGAGAAAAAAAATAATCAGGGTGTCAACTTGCATCATTTAACCAAGTTTCCTCTCTCCTCTCCTCTCCTCTCCTCTCCTCTCCTCTCCTC
>JAHLSL010013749.1:1452268-1493267 GCA_025920805.1 Petroica traversi
CCTCTCCTCTCCTCTCCTCTCCTCTCCTCTCCTCTCCTCTCCTCTCCCCCTTCCCCCTTTCCCCTTTTCTGCATGAGTAACCTAAAATCATGCATGTAATTATGAGACAGTTATTTACAGTTATCAATAATATGAAAATAATTTTAGTAATCCCTCTCCACTTTTATGACTGGAATCTTGTCCAGGGTCTATGGCTCCACATTGGAGTGTGGAGCATGAATATTATTACTATTTTTAGCTTGACTCAGTGGCTTTTTTTTTTTCTCAGATACACAAAATGAAGAAGTCTGTTTGTTTCCGTCTCTATTTTTTTCCAAGTGTAAACTAAACAACTGCTTTTACATCTCTTGCTGGTTAGCAGCCAATGTAAATGCTTATGCTAGGAGAACAAGCCCATTTCCTGCCGTTAAGGCTTTTTTGTTTATTCTAGAGCTACTCACTGCCACTGCCTGCCCCTGACAGACTATTAACCCCTGTTTCTAGCAGGAATACCAGATGTGGATTTCTTAAGCAAATTATTGGTTATTTCACCACATGTCGTTTTTACATTTAAGTGTTTCCAGCCTCTCAGAACATTCCACAGAAACAACATCACATTTTCCTTCAACCTGTTAATTAGCATAATTATTTATCAGCCTGAAACCACAGCTAGAGTTTGTTAAGCAGCAGACAGATATGCACTGGCTAGTGGCCCAAGAGACTAGAAAGAGTGATGAGAGGAGAGAGGCTGTGGGAAGGCATGCTGTTTGCATTTGGTTCCACCACCTCCTCTGAAGACCTCTCCTGCTGATAAGACACATCCCTCTTTCATGCTGCAGTCAGAGGAGGTTTCAGTATTACTTGTCTGCCAAGTTCTACCCAGCTGTAACAGGGAGATCTGGCTCCAGATGATCACCTCAAAAAGTGGTGTTATGAGAAATATGCACCCTCTGCTATCTCTGGTGAAGTCCAATCCTCCCCTTGGATTGATATGTTCCTTGTGTATTTATCTAATCTCCCTCACCAAAAGGAATTATAAGATTGCAACATTTATAAAACCTCTAGAATGTAATTTCTTCAGTCAGCATGTGAGATAACCAAGAGAGTTTTTGTCCAGCCTTGAGCAAGCAACATTAATCCTTAGGTAAAAAAAACAACCAAAAAAACAACCAAAAAGAAAACCTTGCAGAATAATATATTGGAAGCAGCAGGTCCAAACTGCTCATTAGATCCAAGGATAGGTGAAATACAAAATTGCTTGATGCATTTAAAATGCTCAGGTAACCCCTTATGCAGAGGGTCTGAATCTGGGCAAGCAAAACCTCTCTTGCCCCTGGGCCCCATATGAATCTAGCACTACAAGTGTTTCTATAGGTCCCTCTTAGGGGTGAATTGCACTAAATTTTTGAAAAGTTAGGCATGGTAACTTTCTACCTGAATGTGTCTAGGCTGCTTTTATAGCTCCAGCAAGTCCTGTACTTCTGCCAGCAGCTGTACTGTGGTTTATGCATACCTGGTAATTGACAGGATTTAATGTAGAAATTATTAATGGTGGTATGGAATAGTCATAGATAAGTTTCTAAGTGGCTACATTTGGCTATGAGCTGCAGTGGATTCTATTTTTTTTTTCAGTCAGACTTCAGAAAAATATTGCTTGGACAAATAAACTAGAATGTCCTGTGACCGCAGTCAAATATGCTGGTTTTCCTAAAAATGTTCAGGACATCCAATTAAATTTCCAAGCCTTCCAGCTCCTTTGCAAGACTTGAGATATATAGTAGAAAGTGTCCAGGACTAGATCGCTCTGATCATATGTGATCTGTAAACTCAATTCACCTGAGCTGTCAGCAGAATTTCTCACAGTGTTTCCCAGTCTTTTTTCCATGGTGAACTCTTCCTAGCTATTTCATTATATCTTAATATATTTCATCTTGTATCTTTCTATATGTGAGAAAAAGAGTTGAAGGGTTTTTTTTTTCATATAAAAAACCATAGCTCTGATATTATTACTCATTATGGGTACAAAGCTGTCTAGGCTTATTTTTCAATATACTTACATTAAGCAATAAAACATTAATAATATTTGTTATTCAAGATTAGTTTAGTGAATGCTGGTATTCATTGCAATATTTCAGCTGAAAAGGAAAAAATCACTTTAATTTTCTATCTCTTTGTTTTGTCCACACCAAGAAAAATAATTAAAACAAATTAACATCCTATTCCAAAAATCTCTTCTCAAACCTTTCAGAACTTGTAGAAAAATATCTCCTATGATTTTAATTCCTCCCACTCAGATGCCTTTTTTTTTGTGGGGGTGGAGGGTTTTTGTAGACTTGAGAAAGTGGGAAGCCAAAGCAATTTAGAATAGAAATTCAATAAAACAGCAGCTGATGGCAATCCCTAAAAATGCCTCAACTCCTATTGTTTCAGAGAGATGTTTGACTAGTAAGTTGAAGGAGGCTCTTGTAATATTTAATTCAGTACAAATTACTGTCATAATTAGTACTCCTATTTATTTGTGAAAGGTCCTAAAATGTAGTTCATAACATTTAATTCTTGTTTCTTTCTAAGAGACCAGACAGGTGGCCTACGCAGCCTTGAGTTTGCTGGGGAAGCTGTCTTCAATGTCCAGTGTCCTTTTTAGGTGTCTGTTGACCCCCACTTTTGAGTAAGCACAATATTGTTGTCTTGGATAACTTGTGTTTTACATTACTTCTGTTTCCCTAAGTTATATCCTTTATCTATTTCTCCAAGGCTATGCTGTTCTGTCACACTGTCCTTGATAAGAGTAAAATATTGTTCTGTTCTGCTATCCTTATCAAGTGAATAAAATGCTGTTTTGTTCTACTGTCCTTATCACTTCAAAGCAATTTAAATTTTGGGATTTATGTGTGTGCTCTTAATTTATTAGAGGCCCCAATCTCTGCTGAAATGTCAGAGAACAACATTTCTGCAGCAGCAGCAATGAAGGACAGTGGTTGCACCTGCAGGTGTAGGCACTCAAGTCCTGTGTCCTAGCCTCTCTGCCAGCTCGGTCACCCTCCCCATCTATCCCTTTGCTGCATGTGTCATGGGCTCTGCTTCATGGCCAGTTATGAAGCCAAGTGCTTTCCAGGTGGTTTTGCAGCTGAAGTAAAGGTTTTTCTCTTGAGAAACCTGCACTGATGCTTGGTTAAAGACACCTGCAGTTGTCAAGCTGGTATTTATATGCTAGATCTCAAGTGAGTTCTTGATTCTTATATTCTTTTACATGTCTTCCTGCAGCGCTCTCCCAGTGGAGGAGAGCAAACAGGCAAGGCTGGGAGTGCTGCACATCCTGGTTATCTCTGTGCTAGAATCGTAATGGCATACAGATAACCTAATTGGCAGTCCTAATGGCCAGCCTTTTATTGGTGAGCCCACAAGAGGCCTGGTTTTAGCATTGGCCAACACCTTTGAATTTATCCACAAAAGCAGTGAATGAATTGTATGAATATTTGTCACTATTTAAAAACTCAGATCTACAGAGGCTTAAAGAAATAAAGAAAACAGACAGTTCTGACCATGGTTGTATAACTGCTTGGCATGGCAGGACAGATTGATGAAGGGAGAGCAGTGGACGTTCTGTTCCTTGACTTCAGCAAGGCTTTGTCACTGTCTCCCATAACATCCTCCCAGGTAAGCGTGGATGGTACTGATAAGAGGAATGGATGGTGAGGTGGATCAGGAACTTGATCAGGCTGATTGGCAGAGCTCAGAGGGTCATGGTCAGCACAGCAGAATCCACCTGGAGGCCTGTAGTCAGTGACATTCTCTGGGATCAATACTGGGACCAGTCTTGTTCAAATTGTTTGTCAATGACCCAGATGAAGGGATAGAATGTACCTTCAGCAAGGATCTGATGGCACTAAACTGAGGGAGCAGCTGATTCACCTGAAGGTTCTGCTGCCATTCCCTGGGACCCTGATAGGCTGGAGAGTTGGGCAGAGAAACTTAATGAGTTCAACAAGGGCAGGTGTTGGGTCCTGCACCTGGGGAGGAACAGCCCCAAGTGCTAGCACAGGCTGGGGCTGATCCTTCAGAGCAGCTCTGTGGAGAAGGACCTGGAACTCCTGGTGGATCACAAGGTGTCCATGAGCTGGCAGGGCCCTTGTGGCCAGGAGGGCCATTGGTGTCCTGGGGTACACCAGGAAAAGCATGGCCAGAACACTGAGGGAGTTGTGCCTCTACTTGGCCCTGGTGAGGCCACACCTGGAGTGCTGTGTCCAGTTCTGGGCTCCTCAGTAAAAGATAGACAAGGAGCTACTGGAGAGGGTCCATCAGAGAACAGCAAAGACAATTTGGGGCCTGGAGCACGTCTCTTGTGAGGAGAGACTGTAGGAGCTGTGCCTGTTTAGTCTGGAGAAGAGAAAACTGAGAGGGGATCTCATTAACACATGTAAGTAGCTCAAGAGTGGGTGCCAGGAGAATGGGGCCAGACTTTTTTCAGCGGTGCTCAGTGACAGGAGGAGGAGCAATGGCCATGAACTAAAACACAAGGAATTGCACCATTACGTGAGGAAGAATTTCTTTACATTGAGAGTGGCAGAGCACTGGAGCAGGCTGCCCTTGGGATTTGTGGAGTCTCCTTCTCTGGAGAGATTCAAAATCCACCTGAGTTAGTTTCTGTGTGACCTGCTCTAGGTGACCCTACCTGGGCAGGAGTTTGAACTGGATGATTTCCAAAGGTCCCTTTCAACTCCAACAATTGTGTGATTCTGTGTTTCTGTGATCTACTGCTTTTGTTATCATTTGACGTTTGCAAATTCTGCACTACTCAGCAACCTCAAAAGTCTAAGAGAGTGTGAGAAATTAAAAGTTTCCTTCTGTGATTCTCACCTTCACAGACTTATATGATAATAACAATGTCAATTTGGGTGCAGGGAGATGTGATGTCAGGGTGCAAGCTCTGACTGGTAGCACGTTTCTGTTGAAAACCCTTAGGAGAAAATGAGCTTTTATGGCAGAAAATGGATGCATCTGCCAGAACTGTTCCTTTACGCAAAATATGCTTTTGCCACTTCTTTTCAAGCACAGTAATTGTCTCTGTGTTGGATATGATTTAGTATACTTCCACCCATGCAGGTAATGTATTCTTAAAGTAATTTTCCATGAACTGCTGTCCAATATTTTCTGTAGACCTGTGGAGTTACATTGGGGAGTCCTCAGAGTGACACATTAGAGTCACTTCTTACATGTATTGTCTGGCTTTATTTTACTGTATTGCAATATATTATGCTATATTTTCTTATCTGGAGAGAGGCAGGGAGTATAGCTCAGACAATGAGGATGAAAAACTACCCAGGCTGAGAAGTATGGCTTTGCTATTTTGTATCATGGCTCTGTGATAAGAGATCCCTTGTAATCTACAGGCCTGTGGTGCATGTTTAGAAGCGAAATATTATCTTTGCATTATTTAAATTCAAAGTTAAATATTCAGATTAGTGTTAAGAGGTCTCCTTATAGCAAACAGCAGGGTCATTCTGATTTTCTTTATCAGAAGTTTCACAAAAATTTCTCCAATTTGTAACCCTGCTTAGAATAACTGAATGACCCAAAAATGCTGCAGCATTTCACCTTATCAGCGCTAGTATTGTGACATGAAGCATTAAGGCATTTTCTATTAATGGGAAATATTTAAAAATCATATTTTTCTGACCCATGTCATAAAAGTTAGGTTCCCAGAGTTAACAAGCATTTGCACTTAAAAGCTGGAAGTTTTCACACCTTTGCTCTAATTAATTTTAACCAGTAGTGTCATGAAAAGATCATATACTTAAAGAGAAAATGATGGAAAATCTCATCTGAATTTCTTGTTAGATCTCTTAATCTTCTTCAAAGCACTTCAGAAGCTTTGCTGTTAGCCAAATCCAGAGAGTATAGAACAAAAGGATACAGCAAATAAGTTCACAGTTTCAATGGCATCACTGATTTTGGGGTTGGATCAAGGCTGGTTCTTATTTTTTTTTTTTTAAAGCTCAAGAGTTCACAGGAAACTTGACCCTATTCTATACAGAGATATAAGAATAAAACCAGTTTCCCATGCAAAAAGAAATTTAGGGGCCTTTCCATCCACACTCCTAAGGAAAGTAGAAGCTTGTTGCCAATGACAAGACATGAATGATTTCTGCCAGAAAAAAAGTAGCAATAAATTTGTTTTCAATTCAATCAAAACTCTAAACTCATCTGGGGTTTAGAAATATTTTCAAAAATTTGTGGTGTATCTGGGCAAGCCAGAAAAGGGTCAAAGCAGATTTTAGGACATGACAGAAAGGCTTTGTGGATTTAGAGGAGTGGTATAAGTATCTTTGTTATCTTTTTTACAGTATTGTAGTATTTTCCAGGATAAGCATGCCTGTCATGCTTAATTACATTGTCTTACAAACATAAAACTGACCAAATTATGCTTCACTGGGGAAAATTCAGAGTGAAGCCTATAAAGTCACTAGAATAGTCTATAAAATCAGCTGAATTGACTAGCTGTATGAAGTGACAGTGTGGAAACATGGGAAACCAAAATCTCACCAAATAAATAGTGTGACTCAGAAAACTTTGTCATTGAATTATGATTCTCTAAGCAGGCTACTCACTGCAAAAGAAATTCTCTCTAGCCTTGAATCAATACAGAAACAGTGTTTTTACTTTAATTCATCTTGCAAATGACCTCAATGTTAAAACAGGTTTCTGAGGTAGAAACCCAGGATATTTCTTGAAGTCGCTTTTTTTTTTTTTCTGTAGGACTTGTACAGCCTTTCCTTTGTGTATATACCTTTCTTTTTTTTTTGACTTTCATGTATTTTCAGGAAGTGATATCATATGAGCATGCTGGTAAAATTAGCCTGAGGCTTTTAGTACATTTATATACAACAAAAGAAATCTTTGTCAGTAATTACTTGCAAGCTTATTATTGGTTCCTTGTAATTGTGTAGCCAATGATTATGGCAGAAAAACAATAATTTTATGTAGTTATGACTAAATACCAGTCAACCCTCATATTACCAGTAATCAGTGTAATAAAGCTGGCTTATTGTTCTAACATTAAAAGGTCCCAGTATATACTTGAAGCTTTTGTTAGCTAGAGCTGTGCTTCAGCTTAATATCATTTCTGGTAATACTGAGATAATAAAAAATTACTGACTTTCATATGATGCACATATGCTGGAATGGACAGTCTCTGGTTTTCAGGCTGTCTCATTAGTAAAGCTGGCTTCTTCAAAAACTACTTGGATTTTAATTAGTCTCAGTGCCTGTGTGTATTCTTTTCTCCAGAGAACCTTCAAAAGATATCTGGCACATACAGCATATCACCATTTTTTTCCAATCCAGTGCAACAGGATTTTATGTACTGTATAAAAAAGGGTACTTAGAAACATATATATGCCATATATAAGAGAGATAATGTTGGTTAAAGGAAATTTTGATTGTGGAACTTCAGTATCTGAGCTTGAGTTTTACACTCATGTATTTCTTTTTCTGCAATATAAGGATATTTTCTGATATTGGGTGAGTAACACCCAGTTTTGATAAATTTAGCCCTACACTGAAAGTTCTTCCAAATTCCCAGGGCAAACCTAGATTTATTTTGGGGGGGAAAAGTTTAAGAGATGATTTAATTTACACTCGCCATGCTTTGCAGTGCTCAAAGAGGATGGTACAGCAGCACAGACTGGCTTTTCCAGAGAGACCAGTCCCTGAGCATACCTGCCCTGCTGCTGAAGCCTTCCCCATGGCCAGAAGCTGCCAGCATGAGCACTGCTATGTGGCAGCTCCCTGGGCTTCCAAGCACAAGAGCTAGGAGTGGGGCAGTGCTCACCAGCAGTGCCCACAGAAGGTTTGCAGCAGAGAGGAGAGGCAGCTTGTGGACATGATCCCATGCAGTCTGTGCAGCTTGTCTTTACCAAGTCTCTGTCAGATTCCAAAAGAAATGACACTGTCTAGTGATCTGGGCACAATCGTACCACTCCACTCTTGCTTAGTTTAAAACTTTTCTTCTACCACCACATTGGTGTTTGGCCATGGGACTAGCCTGGGTCTGTTCTTCCACAAGTGAAGTAGGGATAATAAAGTACTCATATCAGCTTGAGAAGGAGCATAAGAAGGACAGACTGTCATTTTGTAGTGACCCTAAAGAAAGCAGGAAAATGTGATAAAATATAATTCCACCTGTCTGCTGCATCTTCATTGGAGCCAGGTGCTCACTTTTCACGTCTCCCCACGACACACCACAGAGTAACTTGGAGGAAGAGACATTGGGTGAGAAATTTTATCTGCAGAGTTCCTCAGCAAGGCTGTTGCAGAAGAAGTTCTCAAAACCATCAATTCCATCTCAAGAAGGGTTTTCTCTCCTGAGACATTCTTGCCTAGAGGGGGACAAGGGAGATGCATGTCTGGAAGTAGCCATGTGCATATCAGATATAAACTGGACTAGACTGTATTACCGTATCACTGCTACATTTAAGAAAAAAATAGTGTTTTTACAGATGCAAGATAGCCACAAAATCTGGCTGAAATGAGAATGCTCTATATAATTTTCCAGTTAGTTTTTACCTTCTCAACCTACTACCCAGTTTAGTAGCATGAGTCAACATGCATGCAAAAAGAAATTTATATGCAGTACATTGTTCCATGCAGGAGTATCATGACAATTGGAAGAATATTACTGTCTTGCTATTTTTATATACAGTGTTAAGGTTTCGGTCCCCTCCAAAAGATTCTCAGCCCCTAAAAGCCACTGCTGCCTTTTATATTCTATAATAGAATGAAAAGAAGCAATGAGGAAAGCATATAAGAATGTGCTTGCAGTTAATGACTCTACACACATGCTGAAAATTAAATGTACACTTCGTGTTTTCCTGGATGTGGGCCAGAGAAGGCAGCTCACAGGATGAAGTCACTAATGAGTACAGTGTACAGCTCACAGCACACTGCAGGGATCTTTTTTCCTCTGCTGTCTAGCAGCTTTAAAGGAAAAGGCTGAAGTCTTCCTTCAGTGCACTGGTGTTTTGCACAAAAGGAAAGCATTATCTCTAAAGGGGTTTTATGTCATGACTCTTGAAAGTCACGGGGATTCTGATAATAGCAGTAAATTAACTTGCCCATATCTCATGGGCTAACACAGGTAACCTACATCCTGTACAGAAACAGAGCAAATGGAGGTCCAGCTATGCTTCTCAATACTACACCGCGTTTCAGAGTTCCTGCATTTCTTGGTTTTGTTGTGTAAGTAAAATAAAACACAAATGGTCAATCACAAAAACTTGTGCCCTTTCCTGTGTGCCCATCATCCTTCGTTGAGCAATAAAAGTAGAGAAAATTGACCTATCCTTTCCAGAAACATTGTAAAAAACTAACCAGGAAATGTGGCCATTCCTTGCTCAAAATGGAAACCTAGTCAGTTTGAGGGTTCCTTCTGGTTGATGAGAAAAAGGTAAATGGGTTTTTTCATTTAATTTGTTCCCTCTTCAGGGCAAAAAAAAACCCCAAAAAACCCAACAGCAAGCCAACCCAAAACAAACCCGAACCCAACCAAAACCACACAGCATTTTGCTTTTGATTTAATTTGCTTTCCCTGGATTACTATTTCAATGCATTATGGATTATGTGAAGCATGAAAATTGGAGAACTTGTGTTGGTGAGAATAGACCAGAATTGATCTTTCCCAGTGCTTCATGTTATTCCTTTGTGCACAGTAATTCTCATTTGTCACAGACTGTAGGCCCACAGAACATAATCCGTGGTAAGGAACATGGAGATTATATACACAATGCTGTGTGCAGAGGGAGAGGACTGCACATAAGGAAAATATATGAGGTTTATATTACCTTTTGGACCATCTGTTGACTTCAGGTGCATTTCCCACTTCAACCAAATCCTAACTAGGATCAAGCGGTGGGAAGGATGCGCTGAGCAGCTGCAGAGCTGAAGCTAGACTCAGTTCAGGCAGTTGTGCAATGCACAGCAAATGCAATGCACAAAAGTAAGATCAGTGGGAAAACAGGAAGGGAGAGGAAGCATGCATGTGATTTGTAATTTAAGCAAATACAAGTGGATCATGTCCCCTACAGCAAAAAATCATGTCCGCTTCTATTTACAGTACCTGTATGCGAATTGCCTCTGAAGAAGCCCAGAAGTCCCAGAAGCAGAGGAGCAGCCATGATAAAAACAAAACACTTAAGACAAAAAAAACCCCAAGTTCTGCCCTGCAGGCTTGTTGAGCACCAAGGGCTCCCCTTCCCTGTCCTCATTCAACTGCAATGCCCCATCACCTGCCTCAAGGAAAACTGTCTTTGGCTGTACAATCCAACTTCCTTCTCCTGTAGTCCCAAGGATTCAGAGAAGCGAGGGGTAGTCTTACATGAAAAAAAAAGGTATTCAGACTACAATCAATTTTTTTAAAATGAAAGGTACTCCAAGGACACCCTTTGATTAGCAGGAAGAGGCTGCAGAGCAAGTGATGTTCTAGTTTTTCTTCCAGTCTGATCTATCAGAGTGGGAATCAGCATAATTACATATTAATAAAGCATCTCAGCCTGTAGCTGCAAGGCCAGGGCAATGCACTTCTACCATCTGAAAACCCCTTGTTAAATTATTTTCCCACCCTTCCCCATCCAATTGCTCAAGTGTGCTGATGCTCATTTTGAAATAAGCCTGCATATATTTGTGGTCTTAAAATCCAGTATTTCAATTCACAGGTTTCTTTATTTTCATTTTGTGCTATGCCATTTGCATCAGGTACTAGCCTAGGGACAGCTCTGGTGGTTGAAAGCTGCACTCTGACTTTGAAGCTGCTGACTTAGGTGCCAATCATTGACCAATTTCAGTCTTGACACTGTCCTGCAAATGAAGTGGGGGAAAGCACTTCAACTTCAGAAACTTTGTTTCCTTTCCAAAAGCTCGAGACAGAGAAAGAAAATGAATACAAAGGAAAAAATAGTGAAGGAAAACAGTTAGGAAACTAGGTTTGGGTCTTTATATTTAATGCAGTGGTTAGATGGTTGATGTGGGAGTGAAAGTATCTGTCATTTTCTGGACACAGGAAAGTCTGACTTTCTTTGTGGTGCTACCTGTTTTAGGACTATTGTGTAGCTACAGCTACAGAGTGGGTCAAGCTTTGCCCGTAATGATATTTTCCCAATTTTGTTACTGGCTCTTCCTTCTCCTGTCTACAGTCAGTTTCAAAATTCAAGCAGCAGTTCACATTTTATTACCTGTCCTTTAGCCCTGCACAAGCCCCTGGCTGTCAAGTGGCATCAAAGATGAAGCTTTTAACAAGTGCTTAAAATCACTCGTTAATATCTTTGTTTTCTTGTATTTTGATGGTAGTTGTTTCTCAAGACCCCACAGAACTGCATGAAGGAGGTGCTACATTGATGATGTAATTACTGAGGGATGACAGACAGAAGGGAAAGGCTTAATTCTCTAATCTTTCCTTTGCATGTGGCTTTCACCATGTTTAATTTTTCAATCTATTTTTTTTCTGGCTTTAAATATTTTAAAATCATAAACAAATAAAGATTAGAAAAGTCAAACAGTCTGAATCTGCCTCTGTGTTAACATAATGGATACTTTCATAATATAAAAGTTTATTTCTAAATAAGGCAAAGATGAGTTCTGACCACATAAGCTGGAGCAATAAAAAGGACAAAAAAAATCTTTGCTGCTGTTGTCACTGGTATGTTCTAGGCAATCTTATCACCATTTAGCAGGGGACAGTTTGAGGCAAGGGACAGTTTCTGAGACATGCAACTGAAATAGGTTGGCAGCATAATGCTAGGTCCCAATGAGCTATCATTGTAAGAATCAGTTAAAGGTTTCCCCAAGTCAGGCAGAAGTACACCCTTCCCTCTGAATGTGGTCATGGGCAACTTGAAATTGATGCCTAAAACTCAAAATTTAATATCTGGTCCCCTTTTTCTCCTCCTTTTGTTCTATTTTGACTAATCCTTTTCTCAAGAGCTTTTGCCACATATCTTGTGTCACCACACTTGCTGTTTCCTGGGATGAGTGGAATATCCTGTTCAATGCAATTGCAATCACTATAATCGGACTGAATTCAAAATATACTTTCCACCTGGATCAGCCAGAGATATAGAGATGGCGGAGTGGTTCTTTGTGGCCCATGAAAGGTCTGCAGTCAGCTTCCATTTCTCTTTATCCAACACATCACTGTCTCTAGGTATTCCTTTGTCATCCCTCTCTTTAAGAGAGAAAACAGCCTCTGTTTAAGATTCCTCCAAGGCCTTCTGAAGAGCATGGATCTCACCTTCATGACAAATCTCTTGTTGTGGCAAATACCAGTTACTAGCTGCAAAAATCCCAAACAATGGCATTGTTCTCTTGGCACTTACACAGCAATGTGCAGAACCAAACTGTACATACTGATCATTATACAGCTCTGCATACCCTGGCACAATTTTTCACAAACATAGCAGAAACATTTTCCATTAAAATTCATTGGCAAAGCATTGTTACTTTGATTATATGAGAAGATATTTCCACAGATGGTAGATGAAGAAAGAGGAAATCGGATCCTGCTTTGCAAATCATACAGCCCTGAACCTGTGGGGGGATGGAGCTGTGGCATTTGTCCCACCTATGGGAGACTGTGTCTGTGGAGATCCCTTGTTTAAATGTCGGCAACGCATTATTGATTAGCACCTGCTCCCCGTGTTCAAGTGGGACATTGTAAGTTTATAGGTCATAATGTTTCCTCAGGTGCAAGAACTGAGGTGGTGTGTTTGCACAGTTATTGTTAAGCTGGGAATGAAATTAATTCAAATGACTTGTGAATCTCCAGGGAGGCAGGAAATGGGAAGTACCAACTTCCATGAGGTAGAGAACACTTGGCTAAAACGGGTTCTTGGTTATACCTCAGACTTTTTATGAGTTCCAGGACCTTCCAGAGATGGGAGTAGAGTCAGGATCTGTCCCCGAGTCTATTTGTCTCAGCTTGTGTCCCAATATGAAATGCCGTTTGCTTCCCTTGCTTTTCTCCCCCTGCAAATTTTCTCCTCTTCTGTTTTAATTCCAGCTAACTTATTTTTGGCCTGTGTACAGTGGGAAGCTATCCAGACTTTTTCCACAGACTTTATTCTCTACACCGGCAATCACAGCTGTCATGACTTCATAACTATGAAACAGTACTGCAGGCGGGGGTAACAGGCCCTGAATTGTATTCGTCTGGCAGGAGATGTAAAGTGGCAAATGCAACCTGTGTAATTCTTGACCACATGCTGTGTTATTGCAGCAAAACACTTTTATCATGAACACAAATCACTTTACTTCTTTTTTTTTTTCTTCTTTTCCTTATTTCATTTTCCTTTAGCTCAGAAGGTCAGTATTTTCAACACACTTTAACCACTAAAGAAAAAATGTGCTCAAAATAAAATCCATAAATAAGAACTGGTTATACTGACTTGGGCTAAATACGTATAGTAACAAGCTGGTCTTCTAAAGGCCATGGCAAAGTTCCCACTGACTTTATTTGGGCCAAGAGTTCACTCCTATCCTTCATTTTCCCTCCATTAAATGTGATGCTGGTGCTATGCTTTGATGAAGAACACATGAAGATCTACTTACACAGCAGTATTATTATATTTTTCTGTTTTCAGTGAAAACTGTCAGAAAATAATAATTTGAAGAAATTACAGTTAAATGTACTGCTGATTTTTTTTCTTATTATTTCCTGGACATTAACCTATGATCCAAGGCATGATAACCAATAGTGGCAAATGGGTCAGAAGTACTCCACCCACAGAAATTAACTGTACCACATCAAGGGGCAACTGAACACTGAGATACTTTTCATTTGCTGACATGCTACGGCTCTGATTTATCTCAATCAGAATGAGTGGTTTTCAAATTATTAAAGTGAATTTAACTATCAAAAATACGTATTTTTTTCTTTTAAATTTGTATAGCTATAGTTAGTCAGCTAAAAAAACTTGACTTAAAATAATTTTACTGTTGCAATGACACAAGTGAACATCTGTCCTTCATGATATTTCTTTTAAATATTTATTTTAGATTACAACTCCCTTGACTGAGGAAACATTTTGCAGCTATAACGTGCTGACTGTACAGTTACTGAAGAACACACGTAACAGCAAGGTTGAGGTTTTACAGGCTCCACAATAATGTCCAAGCTATTAAACATCAAGCAACAGCAGGCTTTTCTTTTTTGCCTAACCTGAGAGCTCTCCAGGGAGAAGCCATAAAATATAGCCCTGTACAACCTGTCATCCACAGCAACTATACTGAGATTTTGGATTACACTCTACGTGGTTAACACTGATGCCTAATATCTGCTAACAGTGTTAGTGCAAACATAACCACTGTAAGAAAATGCATTCAATTCCTTTACTATGAACACAGAGTGAATCAGCTAAAAAGGGTAATACTTGTGAAGCCAGACCTAAGATTGTTTACCAGTGCTAAAATCAAGTACTCCTAGGTTTGGCTGTTTTTTTAAGAACATACTTAAAGAATCACCAACAACACAGAGCATAATGGAAAATCCCTTATTAGACAGGAGCAACAGAAGTGAAGCACAAACAGCAGACTTAAGTATTCAGAGGCTGCAAATGATGCTTTGGTTCAGATCATAGCTGGGAAATCCAGCCATTAGTGAAAAGAAAAGAGAAGAGAATGAATGGAAGAATGGAGTGAGTGATTTTCTTTATCTTCAGCTTATAGTTATTTCTCAACTGGGATCAAGCAAGCTCTCGAGCCAAATCACACATGTCTTGAAGTATTGGGGTGGTAGATGTAAGTACAGTAAGACAGATATCACAGAATCACAGAATCAACCATGCTGGAAAAATCTCTGAGATCAAGTCCAACCTATGACCCAACACCAGCTTGTCACCTAGACCATGACCAGGATGCCTTTGGCCTTCTTGGCCACCTGGGCACATGTTGGCTTGTACTCAGCCTTCCATCAGTCACTAACCCCCGGTCTCTTTCTGCTTGGCCTCTGTCCAGTCACTCTGACCCCAGCATGTAGAGCTGCATGGAGTTGTTGTGGCCGAAGCTTGGTCCTGTGGAACCTCATGTCATTGGATTGGGCCCATCTATCTGGCCTGTCCAAACCCCTTTGCAGAGCTCCTACTATCCAGCAGATTGAGTTTCAACCTCAGCTGGTTGTCATCTGCAAATTTGCTAATGGCAGACTTGATCTCCTCATCCATATGATAACATCCAGCTGAGTGGTGCTGTTGATGCACCTGAAGGACGTGATATCATCCAGAGGGACCTGGACACGCTCAAGAAGCAGGCCCATAGGAATCTGGTGAGGTTTATCAAGACCAAGTGCAAGGTGCTGCAGCTGGGTCAGAGAAACCCAGGTACCAGCAGAGGCTGGGGGATGAATAGACGGAGAGCAGCCCTGGGGTGCTGGTGGGTGAGATGCTGGACAAGACCCAGCCATGGGCACCCCCAGCCCAGAAAGCCAACCGTGTCCTGGGCTGCATCCAAAGCAGTGTGGGGAGCAGGGGAGGGAGGTGATTCTGCCCCTCTGCCCTGCTCTGGCGAGACCCCACCTGCAGTGCTGCATCCAGCTCTGGGGTCCCAGCACAGGAAGGACATGGACCTGTAGGAAAGAGTCCAGAGCGGGAGAGTCACTAAGATGGTTAGAGGGATGGAGTACTTCTATAAGGAAAGACTAAGAGAATTGGGATTGCCCAGCCTGGAAATAGAAGCCTGGAAGAGATGGGAGGCCTAATGATGATCTCCCAGTACCTGAAGGTAGCCTACAAGAAGCCTGAAAAGAAACTTTTTACAAGGACATATAGTGACAGGTCAAAGGGAAGTGGCTTCAGTCTAAAGAGAGTAGGTTTAGATTAAATATTAGGAAGAAATTCTTGTCTGTGAGGATGGTGAATACTGGAATGAGTTGCCCAGAGAAGTTGTGGATGACCCATTCCTGGAAGTATTCAAGGCCAGGCAGGATGGGTCCAGTAACCTGGTCCAGTGAAAAGTGTCTTTGCCCATGGCAGGGGAGATTTGAAACTAGATGATCCTTTCCAACCACAAGGTCTCTTCCAATCCAAGCCATTTTATGGTTCCACATCAACCCAGTGCCCTCTACTTCATACCCAGACTCTTGATGAAGATGTCATCCTTCTAGACTTCTGTAAACCCTTTGATACAGTCCCCCGCCAACATTCTTGCTGCTTAATTGGAGAGGTGTTAGTTTGACAAGTGGATTGCTGATGGATGAGGAGCTGTCTGGATGACTGTGTCAAAAGAGCTACAGAAAATGGCTCAGTGTCCAAGTGGAAATAAGTGGTGGCCCTGAAGGGTCTGTACTGAGCTCAATACCACTTAATATTTACATCAGTAGCATAGATGGTGGGATAAGGCACCTCGCTGGAGATGCCTTCAGCAAGACTGTGGATGGCACCAAACTGAGTGAGACACTCGATTCACTATAGGGAGAGATACAGTCCAGAGGGACACTGACATACATGTGGAGTGGGCCTGCGTGACCCTCATGAAGTTCAACAAGGTCAAATTCAATCTTCTATGTTTGGTCAGGGCATTCCCCAGCATCAATACAGACTGAGGGATGAAGGGATTGCGAGCAGCCCTGCAGAGAAGAACTTGGGGATACTGGTGAACAAAAACTGAACGTGACCCAACAACATAAATTGCAGCCTAGAAAGCCAGCAGCATCCTGGGCTGCATCAAAAGATGCAACAGGTCAAGAAAGGTGACTCTGCCACTGAACTCGGATCTCATAAGACCCCACCTAGAGTGCTGCATCCAGCTCTGGAGTCCAGAATACAGGAAAAACTTGCACCTGTTGGGGGGGATCAAGAGGAGTATCACAGAAATGGTAAGACATATGGAACACCTCGCCAACGAGCTATTACACATATTTAAATTCAAAGTAGGACTGTAGCAAAGTCAGTCCATAGTTCCTAAATAATTCAATGCCAGCTCCAACAACTGGACAACCCTCTCTGCATTTATTGCCATTTAGGTAGCCATGTCAAAGTCAATATATCAATATGTGAATATGTCTGACTTTGATCCCATTCAATTTTATTTATTATGGCTACATAGTACTCTTTCTCTTTAAGAAATCATCTAATGAGGCATTTTCATGCTGTGTCTTCTTATTCCATAATACATAGTGTTGAAATCTTGATCATCAAAAATTGCATAAGAGAGTGGAGACAGATTGTAAGAAAGGAGGGCACAACAGATACATTGTATTTAAAGTGTAAGGAAGAAAGGGTTTGTTGTTTTAGCAAACAGCAATAATGACCCTTTTCTGGCTGTAGACGGGATGAAATTCCTTCATTCATGTATTTTTAAATTCTTTTTATATTAGGTAACTGTACCATCCCTTTGCTTTTTTACAAGAGAATAAATGTCAAAGAAATTAGATGTGGAAAAATGTCTTCCTCATCTTCCCAACCATCTGACTGTTCCTAAATCTCCTTCTCCCTTGTCTGCAATCTGGATTTTATTCCAGCCTTTTGCACTTAATGCATATTCTGTATTAAGTAAAAAAACAGAGAGCACCAGTCTCCAGTTTATTTCCTCCTCCTAAAGTAGCAGCTGATTGCGGGCAGTTAAAATCTCCCATTACTGCCACTTGGCCTCTTTTATGTGTTTTTTTTATTTGTACAATCATTTCACAGAAGATAAATCACAGATTACTAAACCCACAGCACTGATAGCACAGTGTCCTTTACTGGATCATCAGCATGAGAAATGAGATATATGCTTCTGCAGCCTGGCTAGCTGAAGGAATCAGCTGTGGGGGGAAACCATTAGAAAGCCTGCCTAAATGTGTTACCTATTTAGTATTACTTTGCATATACTGGTACATAGCCTTAAAGGTATGATCAGTACATATGCCCTCCTCCCTTCTTCCCCCCTGCCTCCCCATTTTTAATAGGTTTTCAAGTATTTTCAGTTGGATTTTTGGTTACCTGTTTCCAGGCACTGACTTCTGAAAAGACAACTTTTATTATAAACACTCTTGGTATCCCTATGAGGGAAGGCTGTGAGAGTTACAGTTGTTCAGCGTGGAAGAGTGAAGGCTCCAGGGACACCTGGTTGTGGCCTTTCAGAAGTGGAAAGGGTCTTATGAAAAAGACAGAGACACACTTTTTAGCAGGGCCTGGAGTGATAAGTCACAAGGGCTGATGGTTTTAAACTGACACAGGGTATATTCAGACTACATAAAAGGAAGAAATTTTTACAGTAAGGTGAGCCGTTTAATTTGATACAGTTCCATCAAGGATAATGTGTAAAAAAAAATTAAAAATCCATGAATAAACAAAACTTGTGTGTTCTGCCAAGTAGAATTTTCTGGTATTTGTAATATACAGCTCTGTGCTGTAATGCAAGAAGACAGCTTCCCATCAACATTAAGGCTTTCAACAAAACTGCTTGTCATCAAGTTTTCCTTAATTTAATTTTGTTTCAAAGTTCTCGTTTGTTGTGCCACTTGGCTTTTCCTGTCTCTCCTACCAGCTTCCAGAGAACCCAAACCTATACAAGGTGCTGTTGCCTGCAAGGTGCCAGATTGCCTTAAGTTCAATTGCTTTCTCTGCTGATCAAGAGCATTCTGTAAGAGATACTAATAAAGTTAAAAGCCCAATTATTCCACTTTGTGAAGAGTTTGGTAGGTATTGTTGGAATGTCAGTCTGACAGTATTCTGTAGAGGTATGTACATGGCTGGAGTCCTCATGAGGGAACCTTGATACATGGGAAAACATTCCCATGTATATGGACTTGTTCTAATTCAAATGCGGCTTGTCTAGACCCAATTTCATGTATTACACCAGTCTTGGGGGAAAAAAAGCACTGAATCAAACAATATAATCTTTGCAGAGAAAGCAAAAAGGCCAATTACCATTCAACAGGAAGTACAAGATTCCTGGGATGGGGTAGTTTAGGGAAAATAGGATGTTTCTGAAAGAATCCCAATTATATTTTCCTCAGATATCCAATTATTTCTGAACTTTTGACATATCTTGATATAAGGGCCTGGGAAGATACAAAAGACTAATCTCCAAGCCCTAAAATTTCTGTGGTTTTAGCCCTGCAGAACTTCTGAGAATAATGAAATGGGAGAAGGGACTATGTACATGCACCATCTTTTATTCACTAAGTACTTCCTTAGAGATGCAGAAGGCATTATTGATTAGTAACATGAATATTTATTCTGTAATAATGCTCTACAGAAATTGCTTGCTAGATGCTGCACAAAAAAAGTGGATTGACTCTTTAAATCTTGGATTTAGGCTAAGCTGGGTGAAGAGCATGAAAAGGACCAGACAGGGAAGCTGGCATTATGAAGAGAAAAACACTCGTATTTAACTCTGCCATAAATATTGAGAATCAGGTGACATTAACTTTTGGAGGTGGAGTACATAATTGCTGGGCTTTATGTTTGAAGTCTGTATTTCTGGGTTGATCTGCTGTTGCTATCTGTGGAACTGGGAAAGTTGCATGCATTTTAAAATGGATGAGGTCCTACTGGATACCAGCACTACTGTGTCTGGGGCATTACCGCAAGCGCAGGGCTGATCTGTAAACTCAGAGCAAGACACAGACATATAGAGCACAACCAGAAGGACTTGGTGGTCATTTCATCCTGGGGTGCAGAAACTTTGCAAAAGGATAAGTAATTGATAGGTACATGAAATTCCCAATGAACTAATCTATTTACTAATAAAAGTATATTTTTTATGCCTTGATGATAATGTAAGAGCCACATGTACATGATATTATACCCATGGATAGAAAGCAACTGCTTCCTCTCCAAGAGTGGTGTCCTGGTTGCTGTAAAAGATCTGATCAGGAATGTGGTATGGTAACATGGGGATATAATAGGTATCCTGTGAGGCAGCCCTCAAATATTTTTCTTAAAAGCTCATCTCAGCATGGTTACAATCACCTAAAAGTCTTTTCACATAGTACTTTGAGAACATAGGGTATACTCTATGGTGTCTGCTTCAGGACAGACACTGTCCTTGATGGAGCTATTTTGTAACCAGACATCCAAAAGAAAAAGAAATTATTATCCACAGCCATAGGGTGCATAACTACCTACTGCAATAGTTTTGTTTTCATTTAAAACTGCTCTAAGTAGGAGAAAGGTTACATGAATAAGCAGGAAAGACGTCCCTCAGTTGGAGAGTTGGATCTGTTTTGATCTCTAAGGTATTTTCCAAGCCTAAATTCTTTTCCACAGTATCATTTTGACTTCTTTTTTTCCAAGAGCTTGTTAAAGAATGACAATTTTACAGTCAAAATATAAAACCATGAGCAAATTCTCAGTGGGAATCTGTGGATAGACTCTAACCTGGGAAAGAAAACATTTATATCCTGATACAAACAGGTGTAATCCCCAAAGGCTCTTTGCTCTCAGCAGTACTGTTCGGTGTTCAGTTACACACACACTTTGGACGCCCTGCACAAATGTGGTTTTATTATGACTTCATTCATCTGTGGGGCATACAGTATAGTGCATTTTACACAGTGGATTGCAGAGTATCTGTGCACTTCAGAGTGCTCCATAAGTAGCTGAGTGTTGGCTAGCTAAGCACAGATATGGGTGTATTGAAACTGGGTTTGCTCTTAATAACCTGAAAGTAACAAGCCAATTTCGTGTAGGAAATGATGGATGTAGCTCTACCTTGTGATTCCTGATATTACATAAATGAAAAGCATTTTAAACCTTGCTGCCTACCAATCCTCACAAATTCTTATCACTTGCAAACCCCTCCCTGAGGTAGCCCATTTCACTATTTAAAGATACAAAAGATCATGGATAATAATCCAGCTAATAAGAGTGGAGAAGAACAATGTCAAACTGAGCAGTTTCTGCCTTTTCTTCCTGGCCCAGACCAGCCACCATTCCACCAGTCCTGTGATTGGTCCTGTTGTTGCCACAAACTGCCACCCAGATGGAGAACAGCCACACAGGAGTAGGTCAGGTCACAGAGGGCTCAGCTGCTCCTCTCATTTCATGGCCTGGCACCTCCAGTGTCCCTGCTGTGCCCTAGAGCCTGCCTCTCTGCCATGCCTCGCTGGGCTTGTTGTTGCCATGTTTGCATTTCTGTGTTCTTGGTTACCTTCTCCAGCTTCTGCCCATCCCCAGGAGAGCTGCTTCTTTCTTTGCAGCTGTACGAGCAATTCTCAGAGCTGGTGTTGACCCCTGCCAACTCCTTGGAGGAATTTAGGTGGCTGGAGAGCAGGGCTGATGCCAGCTTACCAGGGCTTGAGCTCAGATGTCAGTCTGAGACAGTCTCTCCATGACTGACCTCCCTCTCAAGTTGGTGCTCTTCAGCCTAGAGAGAGAAGGTTGTTTGGAGACCTTTGGAGCAATCCCCTCAATAAATGCCAGTGAATTTCTGTGGTCCTACAGCAGACCATGTGGACACCTAAGCAGCTCTAGATTCTTGGTATTAGGTGAAAACAGCAGCAGGATGAGTAATGCAGTGACTTTGGCTGTCTAACTGGCTCAATTCAACTCACCAGGTTCAACTGAACTTGTCAGCTTGGCCACCTACTTTCAAATTTTAGATGAAGCTGACAGAAAAGTAGAATCGTGTGCTACAGCACTGTGTGCGTATCTCAAGGAACATTGTCTAGTACCTAATTTGCACAGCCCACACTTTTGTCCTTTGATAACTATGTTTTTTTAAAAATACTGTAAAAATTTTCTCAATTTTTAGTGTTTGCATTTTTCAAATTACCCTTTTTCTTCCCCCCAGGACTATTTCAATGCAAAGACTACAAACATTGAGATCTTGTCAGTAACAGATACTTGACATCTAACAGCACACTGTAGGAGGGCACGATCAGAAATGCACCTCAAATCAATTTTCAGGAAGGCAATGGGTAGCCCTGCTAATGTCACACACCTTGCTCAGAACAAAATTCATCCCCCTTGAGAAAATGATTCCATTTCAGGACATGTGCCACAGCATTGACTGAGCTGCAAAACCCATAAAACTTAACATAATGAGATTTAAGGGCAGGGACTTGCACCAAGGACAGGAACTTGTCCACAAACACGTAAAATGGAGACAGATAGTACCACTGATCTCCAGGTTCCACACAGCCTGATGTTCTCCTCCTGTCTCTTCCTCTACATGCAAACCCTTTGACCTTGTGGTGCTGAAGGTTTTCATCATGTTTCTACAGGGTTTGTTATAAAACTAGCAAACCAGGATTTTTGGGTGTGAAGGACATGATGTATCAGACTTTAGTCTTCTCTCACACCTCTTCTCCCTGGGTGCAATCCACTCGCTATCCATGCGCTTCCACCTGGCCTCTCAGCAGCTGATTAAATTGGACATAATTAAAATATGGCATCTTATCTTACTGCAGCTGTGTTCCAGCTGCAAATGTTTTCTGTGTCCCTTCCTGCATGAGGCAGTTTAAACTCAGAGAATTGTGTCTAACAAGCAAAATGCAAGCAGGATCCTTAGAGAAAATTACTGCCTGAACCCTGCTGTGAAAAACCATTTGGTTGCTAGAAGTAGCCAGGATGTTGTCACTAAGGAGGCTGTTGGTTGAGAAGAAATGATTTGCCAGCCTTTGGTAAACAAAAGGTCTCTGTGTCGTTCTGACTCATTGCGGAAGTGTTCTTTACAGCCAAGGAATGTATGTTTTAAGGATGAAATTCCTCTCTCAAATCTGACTTATCCGATGGCAGCACAATAACTTCCCATACATTGTAAAAACTGAAAATATCAAATATATGTGCTGACTTTAGACAAAACTCAGCTGTCATCCTGTGTGTGGGTAGCAGCCTGACACCTGGGAAATCCCATTTGTTGGAATCAAGAAGATGCCAAAACAGACGGAACTCCCAATTTTGGACTTTTACTGCAGGTTGTTTAAAGAAGTATTTATTTCAGATGGGCATAGCAGCAGCACCAGCATCTGGATGCAAGTCTGGCTCACATACAAGCCCCAAAGGCTCATTTTAATTAATTAAGGAAAATCAGTTTTTAAAAAAAGGATAAAAAAAATTCTACATACACACAGAAATACGGATATTTATGGATATTTAATTAAATCAATAGATCACGGTACATGTTTACTGAAGCATTTTTTAGCATACCCATAGCTGGCAGAGTTGCGCTCCTTGCTGCAGCTATTTGCAGTGCTGTTGATGTGACCCTGTACTGGGTGCTGTGAGTGGAGACAACTAAGTCCTTGTGACATATGCAGTGGCTGGCTGCAAAAATCACTTTTCTCTGAGGAGCTGACCCAAAGTATCTGGCATGCACCACATGTAACACCATTATTGGGGACAATTCCATTAAACTGACTTGAATAATGTAAGAAATGGCAAATTACTTTGGAAATTGCTGATATCATTCTTCCCTCTCTCCCCCCTCCAGTTGTCAAAAGCTCACAGAGACACTGCAAAATCCCTTACGATAGCAGTTCCTCAATTTTATTGCTTTCCAGTTCCAGTTGTTCAGTGGAAACAAGAGAGCTGGAAATTGATTCACAAACCAGAACTAATTTGAAAATTATTTTACTTTTTTTTCCTAAGGTTTTTATGTTTTGTGCAATTGCTTTTATTCTGGAATTCAATACTGAATTGTTTCAAATTGCACAGACAGCACTGCATAGCCTTGGTTTTGCTCTGTTTGAATGCTATGCCTGGATTTTTCCTAACTGTTTTGTAGGTGGTTTTCATCTGGCATCTACAACCGCACTTTTCATTTTGCTTGTCCACAAATTTATGTGCTGTTTTTTGTGGCCTCAGATGTGTGCATGCTAGCTGTATTAGCACACATCCACATGATCAAGCAGACGTACTCTCAAAACATTCAATTCCAGCACAAATGCAATCTGAAGGTACAAACCAGAAAAACTGCTTGCAAAAACCCTGTGATAAAGTTTTTGCCACAAAATCCAAACATTGTGGAAGTGGCAGTGTGTTTTAAGAACTTTTGTGTTTAGTGAACTGACCACAGGGTCAGTGCTTACTTGAGAAGTGCTTACTTGAAAGGCACATACACATGGTTAGCAATAAAACAAATGAATGTGAATGAGTAACACAGAAGATTAGGATGGCAGTGTAGCATTCAGCTTTAAGATTTAGGAAAAAAAAATCTATCCCCAATTTTCATGTCATGTATGCCTATTTTAAGAATTTGAGAGAGAGGCTTTAGCAATGTACACTTTTCTGCAGAAAATGTCTTTTTTAGGAAATGTGATTTAAATTTCATTTTATTTTATGACATGAACAATGAACATTCAATAAAAATTTCAACAGAGTATCTAAAAGGTGAAATGGAGTTTGATTAAGAAGTATAAAAAGAGAATTTGATACCAGATTTCTCAAGACTTGCAATCTTTCAGACTGCTCTAATTTGAGAGGAGGACGAAAAATGAAAATTAATAGTTCACTTGAGAAAAGAGTGCAAAAGATGTCCTGAAATGAACCATTTAAAAGCCTTTTTTTCAATTACCCATGGATTAGAAATTAATCTCAGAAACTGTTTCCGTTACATTCAGTAATTAAAGCCAAGTTCTTATGCTTCAGAGAGTGTTACATCTCCATGTGAAATGTCAGGCATTTTCCAGACGCATTTGTGGTTCTGATTCTTGAAATATTATAAAGTTTTTATCTCTTCTTCCTTAGCTTCTTGGGTGGTAGGTAGCAGTGATGTCTTTGACTTCCACTACGGAGAAGATCCAAGCACATTCATGTATCAATTCGGATTATTTTCAAGAATTTAATTTTTTTTTCTACTACAAGCTGTAGGTTCCCCTGGAAAAAAAAGCATATTGTTTAGAATCCAGTGTTCAGGAGCATGATGCTGGAGCATTATATATTATTTTTCAAGAAAGATGAGAGCTGTAAAGGGAGTATCCCTCAAAACCACAGGGACATGTGCATCCTTCCAAATATAATTTCTTTCCAAACTAAGCAAGGATTAGCTAAAGATGTTTTGGAACCACAAAATGTTATTTTTAAAAGGTAGCTCATGATTGAGATAGATTAAGACTAAACATGGCTGGGATCAGCCAAAACCACAAAGCTTAATTTGTTCACATATTTATGTCTCAAGAAGAATTTGAGGGCCTTCAGCAACCAAGGTCCTGAAATCCTCCAGCATATTTTGCAGTAAAATGATAGGTTATTGGTTTTGCTTTGCTTTGTTGTTTTTAATGGACTTGTCCTTTGTAAAATTTGCGCCTTCCTCCCTCCCACACACAGAAGCAGAACATTTCAAACAGTGTCCCTGCAGGTCACTGAGTCCCAAAGCATTGCCCAATATTTTTTAAAAGGCAGGGATGATTCAGCTGAGATGCTGCACAGCCTTGTGACTGAGGTCACACTCACCAAGTGGCTCTCTCCCACGCTGCCTGTGGTTCCCAGGGGCACAGAGCATTGGAGCAGTTTCCAGGGACATGTATCAGCACGGCCGAGGAAGGGAGGTGCCAATGAGAACTGGCATTTGTGTCCGTGGATATGTGTCAGTGATGAGCTTTATGGGAACAGATGATGATAATTTCTTAAGGCAAGAGTTTCTCTGTTTATCCCAGTGGGATCCACTGTTTATTTTAATTTCTTTCCAATTGTACCTATTTTAAGTGTGATATTGTGACCTTTTCACATTAAAAGCAACAACACCAAACAAATAGCTTTGATGAAGTCCAAGACCACAGCCCAAAGATGTTTATTCCTTTTACCACCACCATGTGCTGAATCACACATTCATCATTCCATTGACAGATGTGGAAAAACTAGCTATGTGCCTATAACTTAAGCTGAAATCATCAAATATAAATTTTTCAAAAATATAAAATATAAAACGTCTGGCAGTATAAGATTGCATCTATTTCAAGAAGTTACTCCTACTGTTGGTCTGCTTTCCCTTCAATGGGACTAGGTTGATTAACCTGTGCCGTCATTGTGGTAGCACATTATGTCACTCAATAAGTCTGACATTACTTTCTCCTTTCAAAAATGTGTTTAAAAATTGTGACTGTGATTTGCTCTGCAGTGTTAAAATTACTTAGAAAACTGAAAACAAGCTATCTGTATGGACATATATGTTATGGATACACACATATACCTGGGGAGCGAAGAGAGATAGAGGGAGGGAGAAAGAAAGTGTGAGAGTGTGTGTGTGTGAGAGAGACAGAACGAGGGGGTCAGTAAGTTGCTGTACCCTATGCTAGCTAAAATGAAAGAATCCAACTATCAGGACTCAATGACAGAGAACAAGACCTAGGTCCAGCTTCACTGGCAAAAGCAGTAATTAAAAAAAATCATTGAATATTTAATTCGGCCAGTGGTTTTAAAGGGTTAATATCTTTGTAAAAGCAAGAACAACCTATGATAGAAGAAATATTTATATATTTTCTCTAACCACAATACTGGAGTTGCTTTGGATTCAGCTTTCCATACCTTTTGTTCTTGAATGTTGACTGCACATTGTGATAACTGTAAGGTTTCTCAGAAGACCAGACAATTTCCAGCAGGGTATGTTCTGCTGATTTTGTATCATTTTGCTGCTAACAAGGCAGAAAATATATGCTTGTAAGTGCTGCCAATTTATTTGATGTCCAAGGCCACTAACAGAAAAATTTATTTACAGAAAATTCCCTCTACGAATGGAAGAGAGTGTTACTATCTGAGATTAATATGGGGAAAGGTGAGGTATACAATTTTTGTTACACCTTGCAAGAAAGAAACATCTGAAATCAAATGTCTTGTGAATGGTTAGAATTTTATAAGAAAGGCAGAAAAAGTAAAAGGGAAATAAGAAGATTTTGATTTAATTCTTGAGTCTCACTATGCACCAGTGAGCAGAACAGGCCTGATGTGGATAGGGCATCCATGTCCTTCTTCAAAGGACCACCTTAGCCTACTTCACTCAAGTCCAGCAAACTGGCAGCAGACATTTGGCTCATAAAGACTGAGGCAATGGCAATCAAAGCTCATAAACAAATGGACCTGGAGAGAAAAATATGCTTAGAAACTTACTTAGAACTTAGAAATCAGCTGCTGAGTTGTAGCTGTATGTGAAATAAATACAGCATGTTGTGTACAATAACTCTTGTCCTTTGGGAGAGCATGGTTTGTCAGTTTATACATTTCCAGAGAGTAGGACTACATCAATGCTGGCTCCTCCTCCCTGGAGCCTACACTCTGTCAATTCCCCCGGACAGGCTCGGTCCCACAGCCCATTGGCCATCCTTCCTTGCTTTCTATCAGAATATTGTCCCAGAGCCTTGTGCCACCAGGGTGAGAAACCTCCATCTAACTTCTGGCTTAGACACAGCTGTACTTATTATCTCCCATAATCCTTTTATTGGCATAATTCTATATCTTAGACTATTCTTTGAATGCCATAAGCAACAGTTTTTGAGCTTATTTTTATGACCCCAGCTGCCCCTCAGCCTTCTCCTGCCTTGTCACTCCAGTTTTGGTGTTTTTGTGAGGCCACAGACTCAGTCTTCTCACTTGGGACTGATCTGCCACCAACCCATCTTATTGCTAATTTTGTCTTGCCTCAGGTGCCATTTGAATCCATCTCTCTTGGTCTGGTGTGGATGGAAGTGTAGCCAGCTCTGCTGGATACCTACTTTGTGTGCTCCCAGCCCAGTAAAATCTAGATCCATATGTGCTTTTCTTGTCTTTCTTGTCTAATTATGTCTGAGAGGCAGTGAAGCTTTCCTCCTCCAAGTATTTTTTCTATTGATCATTAAAGTAGCTTTGTTCCAGCTAACATATCTATTTTGTCAACCTTTCCTTAGGCCAGGCACTGCCCATGTTCATGCTTTAAAAAACAACAAATGTACTTTGGCATGAAACAAAGACATTAATAATGATGTATAAGTTCAGATGTACTGATTAGTTTGTGAGTAACACATTCCATCACCAATGCATGAGCTGAAGGAACACAGCCAGGAAATCCAGATTAAAGTCACAAGGAGGAGGCTCAATTATTCTAGTCTTAGCATGTGTAACTGTAACACCATTAAACACAGTATTATCCAACTCTCTAAAAAAGTTCGTGTAAAGGTTGAAGAAATCCGAAAATACCTCTACACTTAGAAGAAAAATAATAACCTTTTCAGGTCGATCATGTGAAGTTCTTGGGAATTACTGAGTTCCTAAAAGGCCTTCTCCACTCCCTCCATCTTAACAAGGCACCTTGCCTAGGATGCCAAAGCTGTATGTACCAAGCATGAGGGAAAGGAATCTTTTGGGGTTTTTTTGCTAAATCTTTGCAATAAGTCTGGAGAAGTAATTGACATTTAGCCAGTGTCCTAAATATTCCAGTAATAAATGCCTTGGCAATGCCACAGCTAGACAAACATTAAAATAATGAGTGATACAGAGACAGCTGTGCAACACTTTTTCACATTAAAAAATATTGCTTTCAGTTGCTTATCGCTTTGCCAACCAATTCAAGTTGAAATGCTGAGGTTGATTTTTTCTGGGAAAAATTCTGCTGGAATGGAAACATTTATGAGGATGAAATTGCAAGATGGGAGGGGGGGGGGAGAATCAGCTGCTTGCCCACAAAGAAACTTACTTCAGACATTTCACTGAGTTGCTTTTACACTCTGGAACTGGGATTTATAATCATGCCAAAATACGGTTATTTGCCACTAAAGGTATTCAACGTGAAATTCCAAGATCATGAATAGAATAAATCCAGAGCAAATCCACATCTGATGTCTTGGTCAGAGGATTAAATACTTCAGAATGGATTTGGAAGAACCTGAAGTTTTGAGACAATAACAACTTCGAGATTACATCTGTGACAACAGTCACTTCAATGAAACCTAAATTTTAGTCTCAACTTCTTCTCAAATGTGAATTTGGCCAAAATCACTTGTGAAAGAATACAAATCAGAGCAACACCTTTCAGGTCTGTGTTCAGTGGGAATGGAGCTGACTTAGCTCAAGAAATTGTTATTACTGAGGACAAAGATGAATATTTACTTTGACTGGAAATGAAAGCTCTATACCCTCCAGCCAAAACACCCAGAATGGTACTGTTCTGATAGTGACGGATACCACTATCAATACAGCACCTTGGGATGAAAGTCTAGTCCTTCTCAAGCAAAGTAGAATGTGGGAATTTGTCCTAATGGTCTCAAAATTCTTCATGTACAGCATACCCAAAACCCTCAAATGTGAGCCACAGAACAGCAGAGGAAACTGAGAAGCTCTGGGCTCCCTGGAGACACCAGATCAGCTCTGCTGCAGCACATCACGCTGGTCTTTATGGTGTGTTCATCCTTGACTCTTTCCAATCCTTCCCAAGCCAATCAGCTTGAGTGCCAAGCCCTTCCTTGTTTCTCCTTCCTTTCAAGGCCAGGAGTCCCATGAAATCTTCATTCAGCGGGTACTGCAAATTTTAGGCAAATTGCACTATAATAATTATTAGTGGTAAGAGTTTAGTGGCACATAGTAACACGGACTTGTTTTGGCAGTGATATCCATGGCCTGATATGAGCTGTCAGACCCACTGCGCCAGGCAACAGAGACAAATACAAGTTTTTATGCTGCAGTGTACTGTGCCATGCTGGATCCTCGAGGTCCCAACATAGCCCCAGTCCTGTCGGGCTGGGATGCAAAACACAGGCCAGAAGGGACAGGCCACAGCACAGCACAGCATGCAGCCTTGGGAAATGCCAAAACACATCCAAGGAGAACGGATGTGGGTGACAAGAGAGAGCTATGGGGGCCACCAAGCAGAAGCACACAGCAGAAATGCAACCCATGCACCTGGAAATCTGAGCATACAGCATCTTACAGGAAGGGAAGCTCATCCCACAGTGGATAGAGGAGGTGATGTGAGGGGCTTAAGTCCCACAGAATACACAGAGAAACAGGATCAGCATTTTCCACATACCAGCCATTCCCAACTTCTTTCACCTCAGCACCCAGCCAGATGTCTTTCTGCTGCAGGTTTCCTCCATGACCCTTTTCAAACTTCCACTGAACCCAGCCTTTCCCCACGAGCCCCTGCTAACCCCACAAGGAATCCTGAGGGACAAGCACCATTTGGGGGCATTTTGGGTTGTATCCATTGAGACCATTGTGGAGGCTGGCATATCCCTACCCAGGCATGGCTGGCGCTCAGCTAGAGCAGATCGGAGCCCAGGTACAGTGCTGGCATCTGGGGATGCACCAATGGGAACCAAGGGAATGTGGTTGCCAGAGGGAATGAATATCTGATTTGTTTTCAGGAGCTGCTGGAGGCAGGAAACAGCATGTCTGCTAGAGAAGTTGGCCTTCAGGTTTTAAGTTTAATTTTTGCTTCTTGTTAAAGTTTCAAGCCAATGTCCTTGTGTTTTCCCAGCTTTCTTGTAAGGTGAAAGGAGAGCAATTTTTGGTTTACTACTTGTTTTCATTAATCCTTCATTGGAAAAATGACGCAAATTAACTCTTCTCATGGCTGCCAGCTAAAAAATGAAATATCTTCCCACTCTCCAAAAGTCTTTGGGTTTAGCCAGAAGGTTGTTTAGCTTTCCCTAGGCTAATGTGGTTTTGGAGGTTTCAATTTTGTGGTGAAATTTGTCATTTTTTTTCCTACAACAAGAGTTTTAGTAACATTTAATAAAAGTTGAGCCGGCTAAATAAATCCTGAGCCTCCAAAGAAAGGTAGGGAGAGAATTAAGCCAGAGATGTTTAATTAATTATTTTCCACTGTTTTTCACACAGATGACAGACCATGAGGGTCTCAGTGCCCCTGGAGGACAATGACTGTGAAAATTATTGACTCCCAGTCAACCCCAAATCTGTCCTGCTGCAGCTGAATCCCTACAGATCTATGGGACCTGATGGGATTCATCAGAGAATCCTCAAAAGGCTGGCTTATGTCATCACAAAACCTCTCTTAATGATTTTGGGTGCTCTTGTGAATCCGGAGGGATCCCAGATGATTAACTGGCAAGTCTTGTCCTGATTTCCAAGACAAGCAAGAAGCAAGACCCTGGAAACTACAGGCCTGTCAGTCTCACATCAGTGAGACAGTAAAGCTATGGAGAAGTTTATTCTGGGGGTACTGAAAAACACCTGAATAAATGCATCATGTGGTGGGTGAGCAACTGGCTCACAGGTTTGGCACAAGGGTTACAGCGAATGATATCAGACTGGGGACCTGTCACTGGTGGGGTTCCACAGGGCCCCATCCTCAGCCCTCTGCTCTTCAACACCTTTTTGGATGACCTGGACACAGGACAGGAAGGGGTACTGAGGAACTCACAGAAAATACAGAACTGGGAGGAGCTGTTGACTCTCTTGAGGACAGGGAGGCCCTGAAGAGGGACCTCAATAAATCAGGGGTCTGGGCAATCAATAACCATATGAGGTTCAACAGGGGAAAGTTGCACCTGGAATGGGGCAACCCTCTATTTATGGACAGACGGGGGAATGAGATGCTGGAAAGCAGTGCCATGGAAAGGGACCTGGTGTCCTGGTTAGTGGCAAATTGAACCTGAGTCAGCAGTGCCCTGGCAGCCAGGAGGGCCAACCCTGTCCTGGGGGGCATCAGGCACAGCATCACCAGCTGGGCAAGGGAGAGGATTGTCCTGCTCTACTCTGAGCTGGGGCAGCCTCACCTCAAGTGCTGGGGTCTGGTTTGGGTGCCACAAGGTAAGAAAGATATTAAACTGTTAGAGAATGCCCAAAGGATGGTGATGATGATAAAGAGCCTTGAGGCAAAGCTGTACAAGGAGCAGCTGAGGTCACTTGGTCTGTTCAGTCTGGAGGAAACTGAGGACAGATCTCATTGCAGTTACAGTTCCTCATGAGGAGAAGAGCAGGGGCAGGCACTGATCTCTTCTCTGTGGTGACCAGTGACAGGACCTGAGGGATTGGCCTGAAGTTGTGTCAGGGGAGGCTTAGGCTGGATATTAAAGAAAAGTTTTTCACCCAGAGGGTGTTTGGGCACTGGAACAGAATCCAGGGAAGTGGTCACAGCACCAAGCATGACAGTGTTCAAGAGAATTTGGACAATGCTGTCAGGCACTTGGTGTGTCTCTTGGGGTGGTCCTGTGCAGATCCAGGACTTGAACTTTGATAATCCTTGTGGGTCCCTTCCTATTCAGCATATTCTGTCATTCTGTGATTACTTAGTTTAAAAGTTGATGCTAGCATTTCAATGGCAAATGCTACCTATGGAACCTTTTCTAAAGCAATTTTCTTAAATGATGGTTGTTATTTTCTTCATTCTTTTTTTTTTCCTTTTGTCACTTTAAAAATATTTATTAGCTACAGACTGAAGCATTAGAGTACCTGATCATATAACCTATGAGCCTGAGCAACACAGGCTTCCTACCAATACTTGAAATACTTGGAGAGGCTTTCTTTCCCAAGGAAGAAAACTGTGAACTCTAGTAAGAATACTCTTCTGAAACAAGAGCAAAACTGAGTGAGAGGGACTCAGGAATGCATGTTGAAACAGAGATCCTAAAGGAGAATAAAGTGAGATTTGTATACTATTGCATATACCTCTGTTCTTCCCTTTTTAAAGACAGAAAGAAATAGTCCATGAACTGAGGTGACTCTTCAATTTTTGTTAAAACTGCTGAAAATACCCAAGAAATATTATATGAGCATTAATGAATTGGAAAGAGATTACATTATATGCTCAGGTGTAGTTCTTCATGAAGGAACAAAACTTAAACTACGGGGTAACACAGTTAATATGTAAGGCTTTTGATCTGGGTGCAGAAAAATTTGAATTAGATTTAAGGGCAGAACTTTTTCCAACTTCCAACTCCTTATCTAAAGACTCATAGCACCTATTTTCCAAAACACTTGCCCAGATATTCCATTCAGTGTCTGTCCAAGTCCTCAAAATTCCCCATTATAAATCTCTTCCTTATTTGAGAAATTTGGAGGATAATAGAATCACAGAATATGCTGAGTTGGGAGGGATATATCAGGATCATTGAGTCCAACTCCTGTCCCAGCACAGGACATTTCTAGGAATCACACCATATGCCCAAGAGTATTGGGCAAACTTTTCTTGAACTCAAGCCAGGCTTGGTGTCGTGAACACTTTCCTGCGGGGCCTTTTCCTGGGTTAAGATCTTTTTCGGGACATGAAGATTTTATTGTTGAAATTCTGGATTTACAGCATATTTATTTCCCTGAAGAAGTTCAGCAACTGTGTGCCACCTTCAGTGCACTGTTTTAGCTGCTGCTGTTGCACTGACTAATACATGGGACTCTTTAGCAAAAAATAGTCAGCCAGAGCTACATTGGGCCATTTAAGGGTGTCTTCTTATACCCCCTTGCATTGCCTTGCCTTGCCTTTTATTCCCTCTTGTACTGCTCAAGACTGGGATGTTGTACCCCTCAAGAGTAGTCTGATTCAATCACCCATGACAATATTTGTGCAATAATTGTGGCTGAAACTGCTTGTTGTTCCTATACCTTTGTTTGATCTCAGCCACAGTGGAAAAGAAACCCACACAGCTGAACAGCCGGAATGGGATCAAGTGTTTGTGGGATCCACGTGGTTTTGTGCAAGGACAAGAATGAAAAGATTTCATGAATTTATGAGTTTCCTGACTAAAAACTGCAGGCACATACAAACACACATAGTCTTCTTGTATAATGCAGCACTAAATATTGCAAAAGGAAAAAAAACCAGAAAACTTAAGTGGGAAGAAAGCTTAGGTAATAGGGATACATGGAGAGAGTCAGAGAGAGGATGAAAAGGGAGAAAAGGTTAATGAAAGAAACAGGAAAAAAAGAGACAAGGCTACATGATGCTGGAAGTTAAAGTGATAAACTGTATAATTCTTATTTTAAAAGAAAATAGGCTGAGAAATTGTATCTGTTAATATATATACATAAATAGACATATACAAACCCTGCCTTAACATGCAGGGGACGAGACTTAGCAAAGTTTTATTCATAGCAGGAAGTAAAACAAAATATACTTATTAAGAACATAACCAAGCAGCATCTGCTAATTTTTAAAGATGTCTGAAAGGCAGAAGAGAATGCTCTTCTTTATCTGTATCTCATGGAAATCCTGGGGAATATTACCATATGAATTTAATAAAACATTGCTGTCGTTGGCATTTTTATAAGTAAGATAGAGGCTTTGTTATCTAGGCTATTTTGTTTTTCTCCTATTCTGATTCAGCCTGAAACTATAGACTTCAGTTTCCAATTTAGCACAAGCATACCATCAGTGTATGCAATGATGAAGTATGGCTTGCTGAGTGGGAATCTTGAAAATCACACCTACAGTATTTACCCATGAGAATATTCCTTTTGCTTATCTCTTTAAACTGATAAGCAGATTTAAAGTTAAAAGCATGTAATTCAGTCCTGATTTGCTTGAGGAAATAAACCTTGCATGCAACAATAATAATTGTAGGGACAGTTCTTTAAAGTAGAAAGAAAACAGCTGCTCTCTAGGGTGTGTCTCTCTGCTGTCCCTGCTATCCCTTGAAGGCAGCCTAAGTTCTGCTAGATCCAGAAACTGGAGGACACACTAAGCAAAATGTTCTGTGAAGAACTTTGAGTTCTCGTATTTGCCCCAAACTGTCCAAGTATGTTTCAGATGACACCCAAATATCTTACCTAGAAAGCTGGTTAAGCCTGGTGTTTCCCAAACTAGCCATGTGGGGAGGAGTGTCCTGATATTAATTATAATTCTGAGTGACAAGCAACAGTCCCAGAAAAAATATAAGTTGAGGCTATTTTGGGCTTTATTTTATGCACATTGGTTAATTTTCATTAGCAGTGGGGGACTGTTTTTACACATGGGCTTCCTATACACTTTGACATATCAGAGGCCTCCTTTCCTCAGGGTGTCTTGCTGTGGGCCCTGTTGGCCTCGACTATGTGCCCAATTCTCCCATGCAGGGAGACCCATATCTGTGTCACAAGCATTTCCTGTGGTGATGTCTCAGCAAGCTGGTCTCACCTAATAAAGAGTTTTTTCCCCCCAGCCATCTTTTCTTTCTACCTTTCAAGTCAGCTATTTCCTTGAGAAAGGCCATGTCACAGATGACCAAGGCCAGCTGCTGGGCTTGGGCTGTTCTCTCAAGTTTAATCCCAGCTGCCTCTCAGTGGATGAAGTCTGACTAGAGGAGGAGCTGAAAGCCTGGGTAAATGATGTACAGTGAATAGGCATATTTCCTCCTCACTGATTAGGAATATTCAGTCAAAGACTTGATGATTTATTTTGAATATGTATATCTTATGCCTCTCCAGAACTTTCTGTTAATGTGAACACCAGGATACAAAGTCTGGGAAGGACCAGCAGACACAGAAAGTTTAGCTAATATTATCTATTTATTCAAGTAGCAGTTCTCTCAGGCTAATTCTTATACAATCTGTGATAAAATTAATTTAATAATGTGGCGAATTTCTGCTGCTCAGCTGCATTTGTCTTCTGGTTGCTGTCAGGACCCTGCCCTCCAGCTTCAGCACCCCACTGCTGCTTCCATCCTGTTTATGCATTGCCTTTTCTCCCAGATGCCAGAGGTCTGCCACAGTGTTGTTCTTGCGTGGGAGGAGGAGTGTGCAGCCATTCAGTGCTGGCTGGGCTGCACCTCAACCAACGCAAACATTTTGACCATGGTGTCTTTAGATGGGGTGTTTGGTTTTAAGCCACCGCAGTGCTACTACACTTGGGGGCTGTGGTCTATGTCACTGACAAAACTTCTTAGTGTTGAAGCCAATGTATCAGCAAGAAGCATACCGTGGCTTGGTCACTAAGCGTTTTATGTATAGTATTTCTACAGTAATTTCATGACACAGCTAGGAAGGGACACAAAATCTTGGGTTAAAAAAACAAAACGATACTCCTCTGGCTGTTATTTTCAGGCAACTGTGTCAGATCTTCAAAAGCTCAACCAGTCCTCTCCAGCTGTAAGAAGTCCATCGAAGTTTGCTTGCATGAGATGAACATGCCAGTCTTGTTCTGTCTACTTCCCAGCAGTATTTAGTCAAGACAGAAGAAATTAGGATCCAGCTCGTTCCACCCCTCCCTAACTCCCTCCAGTCCCAGGAAAAAAAGGCATTTTTTACATTGAAGAAGCACTACTTCACCCCAAGTCACTTGTGCTCTGTTGTTTCTTGTACTCCTTTTGAATCATTCCCTTAGCTGTTATTCTACATATATTCCTCCTTCACTCTTCATTGCTCCTTTTTTGTTGTTTTTGTTTTAATCTCCAAGAAGCAGACGCTTCCTCCTCTTCTGTCTTTGCAAGGTGTCTAGCATAACAACACAGTGTTTTCCATGGGCCTGAGTATCTCTGTCTGCTGTAAGCACACAGTGAATTTAATTAATTCCAGGGGCATGTTAGATTTATAGCTGCACAAACTTCAGCAATACTCAATATCTGCAAAACCTGGATATGGACTACAGCACATGCTCTACCATAATAATAATTTGTAGCACAATTATGGTTTTCCTTTCCCAAAAGCAACAGAGAGAGGTTCACTCTGTGGCTTCATGCTGAAGAGATGTTTTCAACTGAGAGAAAATATTTTCTTCAACTGTCGAAAGTGTGTTCCTGACCTATATTTTACTTTCTTTTGGGATTCCTTCATTTCAAATATGGAAATAAAAATTGATTGATTTTGCAAAATATAGCACAGTTCAAAAACAAGTAATTTCTTTTCCCCTGCATCTGCTTGCCAACCCTTTGTGGTTAATTATTATCACAGTGCAAACGCATGACTTCATAACAATACAGACATATCCAAATTGCACTGAAAGAGCAGGCAAATAATGACCAGATTTAAAAATATGATTCTTAACAGGCCACGAAGAATACCTTAAAGAAGTATCATTTTAGATTTAAATGCTGGAAATAATTACCTGTTACTTAGGATAAAAAATTATCTGCTTCCTGAGCAACCTTTCCCACAGTTTTCCTTTTAAATGAAAGAAAATGCATTATCTCTTAAAGAAAGCAGATGTTGCTTTGCAAAAACAATTCTGTTTAAAAAGAAAACCAACAAAACTCCACCAAATCGTCTTGGTGACGTCTGAAAACAATGCCAAGAAGGTGAGATTTGAAAGATGGGGACTGGCTCTGAGAAAGAAAAAGGGACAAGAATAGTTTCAGTTTCTACTGGAGAGCAGAGCTGAGCACATCTAGATTTAACACAAATTAAATTATATTTGAATTTTGCCATGGGTTTTTGTTGTGTTTTTTTTTTGTTTGGTTGGTTTTTTGGGGGTTTTTGTTTTGGTTTGGTTTGGTTTTTGTTTTTTTAAGCTGAGCTTGCTCTAAGGATCATATTGTGGTCCCTTACTTGGCACAGAGTGGGGTTTTCCTCCTCATCAGGGCGTGCAGGGAAGCAGGAAGGCTGGAAGGCATCTTTGGGGTGTACAGCTCAGCTGGACCAAGACTGGGAGCAGAATCTTCTTGTCTGTGTCTAAACTAGGACTTTCTAAGAAAGGAGATAAAGGCCAAACAAAGTACAAAAATTAATGACTCAATTGCTGCCTCTCACCTTCTTCCACTGTCTCAGCTCATTCCTCTCACAGAACCAAAAAGTTAGATTTGACAGCAACCTGAAATACAGAGCTTATATCTTGTCTGTCACCAGGATTTAAATATTTCATGTCCTGTCAGCACGGCTGGTTCCTCACTGATTAGAGCCTGATGAGGCTGGTTTGCCAACAGGGACAGATTTTATTCATGGCCCTTCAGGTTCTCCCTTTCTCATCTTTAGCCCTTTATTTGCTCTGGGTAATAGCTGACTTTTTAAACTGCCCTGAGAAGGACTGCAAGAAGAGTCCCATTGTGCACAATGAATGGAGCCATGGTCTCTCCCCTTCCCTGCCTGTTATGGGAAGGGAAGCCTCTTTAGTCCTTAGACAGACAAGAGGGACATTATCTCTCTTTTAAATTATTACTGCTTCAAAAGATTATCTCAGAACTCTGCAAGCCCCTCATTGCAGGTTTTATACATGAAAACCTGCTCTCTATGTAACTTACTCTCTGTCTGTCAGTGGACAAAGGAATAAAAATTGCAAAACATATTTGAAATCTGCTGGGAAGAAATCCTTTGGGTAACTGGATTTATTGATTCATTGAATACTTTGTCACTTGAAAGGTCAATAAATACCTCAGATGCAAAACTGATATAATGGATCAACAGGTAAAAATATACAGAAAGGCAAACAGAGCAAAATAAATTGTATGGGTGTATTTTTATGTATGGGTGCCTTCCAGTGGATGCTTTCTACCTTTCTGAAAAACATCACGTGGCAATAAGGGTACACCTTACTGCAACGCCTTATAGACAGCACCTCAAACCAGAGTGGACCTGTCACTTATCAGGAAATTAAATCATTCTAGCTGGATCATTTGGGCCATTTTTCATTACTGAGGTGAGAATTTAAACCCTGTTGGGGTTTTCACTGGGTGATTCAAAAATCAGGAAAAGGCCAGTTCATTGCCCCACCATCTTGGAGCTGGGTTGATGGGGCGAGACTGAAATTCTGAGGGACTCAGAACACCCCAGTCCTGGAGGCAGTGGCTCCTCAGAGGATATAAATCTCATGCCCCAGCCATGCTCTAGCAGGTCTGAACCATGGTACTGACCAGCAGTGAACTTGCCATGTAACATCATAATAAATCCTGAGCCTCCTCTGTCTTCCCACAGGTATAGGAGGCAAGGGAAAAGAAGGGCCCCACGAGACTGATGCTCTCAAGACTTTGGGATACTGACAGAGCTGATCATTAAGATGATAAACAGTGATAAATGCTGGCCTTTACTGCATTGGCTGCATTCTGAGCTGTCTTTGGCATCAGAAACAATATATAGGTAGAGCAGAACCCTAGAACATCCATATAAAAGTAGTCTATTCATAACATGACACACAGCACAGCTGGTGATTATGAACAGTATGTCTGTATTTAAGTGGTGCACCAACCACCCTTAATAAACATTGCCTGGCTTATCTCTTGGAAATTAAAAATGTGATTGATGTGCTTCTGAACTAGCATTTCATTTGAGACAAAGTTTTCACTGACTGATAAATACACCAGACTTGCTCTGGCATTCCAGCTTATCTCAGCTCCAAGGAATAATGCTGGAGAAATGTATCAGCCTTTAGGAGAAAAAGCAGGAAGATAGTTCTGAGGCTTATCAGCCCACACTAGAGTCTGTGCAGCCCATAAGTCTTACTGTTAATCTTCAGTAAAAACAGATGCATTGCTAATGCTTTTAAGGTTAACTGCAGATACTTTCCAGCACAGCACCAAAAGCATCCTGATTTCCTTTTCTCAGAGCGCTTCTCCTTCCCTTGGGTTTCCCCAACTCCTGTTCTATAATCCAGTGCAAAGGCTGGGCAACAGAGGGGAAGTCCATGGAGAGCCCTGGATTCAGAGCCCTGAAATGAAGTTTCCCAAATGAAGTTTCTAATTGTCTAATCATACACATATAATGTCCGTCAGTGCTTTGAGATTTTCAGGATCTGTTTAATAAGAATAAGTGTTTATAACACTAAGAATAGCACTTAGATGTAATTTATGCAAGGGTTAAATGTGGTAGACACTTCTTAAGAGTTTTAATATTATATTCTTTACCCAAGGCAATAGACTGCTTCTTCAGAGTCATTCCATTCTAAAGTGTAAATGCTGAAAGTAATTAGACTGTGTCCTGTGTGTATTAAAGTATTTAGGAAAAAAATTTTGCGAAAAGTTACTTTTCACGAGCAGCTGCCAAATATTTTCTAATAATTTAAGAACCTTTGTTTTTTAAAAGCAAAGGCTAGTTTAAAATATACAATTGCAAAAAAGTATTTAGGTGTGCTAAACTTTTTTTTATTTTAACATTTCAGTATAGGAATGGACAGTATCCATGACAATGTCTATTGGCCAAAAATGATGAGAAGAGTTTATATTTTTGTTGAAAAAGGCAAACTATTATGTTCAGAAGAACTGAGACACCTTTTCTATTTTTAAAATGATAGCCCGAAGAGCTCTGAAAAATTGCTTAGCCGTCATTGTCACTCTGAGGAGAAAATATTTCTTTAGCTCTGATTATGAAATATGTTTTCTTAGAGATGGCTTGTGTGCTGCACTGGGTTGCACATTTTTTTCTTCCTGCTTAAGAGGCAATAAAGATATAGAGACAGCATTTTTCTATTTCTTCACCCTTTGTTGCAGAGTAAATGTACAGACAATTTAATGCTGTTTTATTTACAGACTTCAAATCCTTCCAAAAGGATCACATGCCCTCTGATGCCTGCAGTAAGCCCACTGGCTGTTTATGGCCAGAAAGTTAGTATTCCGATAGAGACTAGGCATAAATGAGAACCAGACCCCACATGACTTCAATCACTGGAGGAGGGTGTCTAAATTAAATGCATGCTATAAAAAGACTTCAGCATTAGTCATGTCTGCCTGATGAAATAAAGCCATGTCTGCTTAATTAAATATTATCAATTCTCTTAAAATATTCTGCCACCTAATGAAGCCAGTTACCACCTGAACTGTTTACATATTGGACTTCTCTGGCTTTTGATCCTCCCTATCCCTCCTATGCTGTCACTGAAAGGCAGAAGGCAGAGCCAAGCCTGCTCATGAAGCTTTCTCAATTATCACCTACCAATTTTATCAAAGTTAGTATCAAGCATTATGTCAAAAGGCTAATAACAAGGATATCAGTCTCCTTATAATACCTGCATTTTCACTACACAAAAAAGGAAACATGAAACAAGAAAATTACGTACCCTTTTAGATCATAGACTGCTTTGTCTTGCAGCTCTGCCTTGTTAATTCTTGAGGCAGTGCATAAACATCTCTCTGGCTAATGTAAGAGCTGCCAAAATACCACAGGGATATTAATTATAGGAAGAAGTAATAGTTCAGATAAAAAAAAAAGAAGAAAGGAAAGAAAGAAAAGGAAAGAAGGAAAGAAAAGAAAAGAAAAGAAAAAAGAAAAGAAAAGAAAAGAAAAGAAAAGAAAAGAAAAGAAAAGAAAAGAAAAGAAAAGAAAAGAAAAGAAAAGAAAAGACAAGACAAGACAAG